>APFE030924054.1:0-23117 GCA_000404065.3 Pinus taeda | reverse complement strand
TTTTATCTTTGAAATTCTAATCGATTTTGAAACCTGCTATATATGGCTATCTATATTCTGATAATATGTTAATGGTTGCAGGCACAGATGAGTTGCTTGGCCGAATGACTGACATATGGGTGATGGGGTTGTACATGTGGATGGAACTACATGGGAGGGGTGGGACAGAGTCTCTGATCTCACCCACTAGCACTCCCGCCGTGACTTGGGCTGGAAGAGTTGAAACACCTTCGCCTTGAAGATCACGATGCCATGATGGCAGGTCCCAAAATTGGGTCGCTCATGAGGAACCAACTAGGGGGCGCGCATCAAAGCGGATTCCTTAATCCCCAGCACCATTAGTCTCACTATAGCAGGCAACATGAGAGACGATAGCGGTCTATGACATTGCACGATATTTTCCCCTCGTAGTCACTGGATGCTTGAAGGGCAAGTGGTGTGGCACCCTTGGAATTTCAGGGAAGTTCTTGAAGGGCACGACCAACTTGGCACCCTTGGCATCACAAATTAAATTGTTAAGGTGTGGCACCCTTGGAACTTCTAGGGAAGTTCTTGAAGGGCACAACCAAAGGTGGCACCCTTGGAACTTCTGGGGAAATTCTTGAAGGGCACAACCAAACGTTGCACCCTTGGAACTTCTAGGGAAGTTCTTGAAGGGCACAACCAAACGTGACACCATTGGAATTTCAGGGGAAATTCTTGAAGGGCACAACCAAACTTGGCACCCTTGGAATCATTAAAAATAAATAATAATAAATAAATATAAGTAAGGAATGAAAACTAGGTAAAGTTACATCAAGGGAAAATGATAATTGGAAACCAAGGAAATTAAATAAAAAATAAAACAGGGAATAAGGAGGATCATAGGAAGAAATAAATAAAGTATCTTAAAAATGCTACCCTCCCCATGTTGGAAAATGCTAGGTAGATTAGGTGGTTTAATTAAAAAAAAAAAGAGGGAAGGCAAACATATTGTAAGGATAATGTTTAATCCTAAACCAATTAAACTAAATTAAGAAAAGAGGAAGGTGAATTAAAATAAGAAAATAAATTTAAATTTAGAGAAATGTAGAGAAGCTCCATGTGGCATCAACCAGCATAAGAATATCCCTCTAAGAGATAACCTGAGTTAATGTAGGAAGTAGATTGGGAATAAAATCTTAACTCATTAATTGACTCCTAGTAATAAACACAATTTAAGGAACAAAAGGGGGGAATAAAGAGACAACTAGGAGAATAAATAGGAACCTTGTGGGGTGAGGAAAATATTAATTTTAAATAAAAAAAAGTAAGTAAATAATTATGGGTGACCCTTGCTGAGAGAATGACACATGGGTAGATGAATAATCAAGTATTAAATTAAAAGAAAAATATTATAATTATGCATAACATGCCAAGTGTCACCTGTGAGGACTCCTATAAAAGAAGGGGCTTTTTGGGGGAAAACGGATGGTTGGATGGATGATATGTTATGAAAGCAGTGACTACGAAGCTATAGTGAGTTTGGTGAGGCAGAGGGTTTTTAGAGAGAGGACTCTTGAGCTAAGGTTGCTCTCATCTGCCAGCTAGATTCTTCTTCCATAGTACAACCCCATTGCAGCTCGGGGGTCCGCGGGGAAGAAAAGTACCCAAGGAGTAGGCTGGGAGGTAAACGAGTGGATCTTGATTCGGATCAAGCGAGTCATCATACACTCACAGAAGTGACCGACAACGAGGAAATACCAGCGACAACAGAGCAAGCGGAGTCTCACCTCTTCGGTGTACGGTACATGTGTATTTTGTTATTACTTTACCTTAGAGTAAAAGTATATAAATGTGGCGTCATGTTCTTGGAATGAGCATCAGCGATGTGTGTGTTGATTGAATTGAATTCTCAATGTGTTTGTTTTCCGATTATAATTGCTGTGTAAAAAAAAAAAAAAAAAATGTGCTTGATATATATATAGTTGTAGTTGAGTCATTTCACTGTTTTAGCTGGGTCGTTTCAGTTCTCGACTAGGAATATCATAAAATCCTTTGATCATATCCCTGTCCCATTCCAATTTTTGAAGTTTTTCTTTGAGGGAATTAACATTTTCGAGATCAACAACCATCTTATCTTCCACTGCAATGTCCACCAATCAATTTTGAATGTCACAAATCTACCTTCAAGTGGTTAAGCTTTAAACAAAGAACCTACTCTGAAACCAATTGTTGGAAATACGAAGAAGGGGATGAATCAATATTTCATAAATTTTATACGATTGGTTAATTTTTCCTTTTAAACATTTAGAGCATCAAACAAACTTGAAGCATCACCACATCAATACACAATGAATATTGCTCAACAAGCGTTGTTATGTACCGTTTACATACGAATTTACCAATTGAACAAGTACAAGACTCCCCAGAGGTTTTACCAACAACGCTGAAAGGAAGAAAATGCTCCCTAAATTAGTTTGGGCTCCCGCACCAAGAACAATTGCCCAACCCCAACTACACTTTGTTCCACAAGTTGCCTTTCACTAGTACATTCTCACTGCCACTGTTGCTACTGTCACATATGTTGTCACTGCCACATCTATACACTATCAATGTTGAAGTTGTCACTTCATCTATCCACTGCCGTTAATGTTATTGTCACTTCTACTACCACTATTGTATCCATACTGTCAAAGCTTATGTACGCTAGCAAAAACATTATCAAGTTATTGCCATATCATATCATTATCAAACAAGTGTCATAGTCAGAAATCAAAAACTTTATGATTCGAATCATCCACATTATTATGTACATCTTGTCGACATTTCGAAATCCAAAGGGGATCCATCTTCAAAACAAAAATTGATTGACAAATTGATCTTGTCAATCAATTTTTGTCGAAAAAGATGGATCACCTTTAGGATTCGAAACGTTGACAAAATATACATAATACTTTAATCAATTTCTATCGAAAATGATAGATCACTTTTGAGATTTGATCTTCTAGAGCAGTGGATCTTTGTCATTTTCCTTGTGGGGGCTTCAAAGAAGCAATGCTAATCACTCTACGTAAAACACACCACAAAAAACAATTATGTCACACTTAATCACATTTAAAATAAACAAAACAAAAAAACACTCACAAATACACAGCGCCTCTCTTAAAGAAGTTAACCACAGAGCCACTAATTTTAATATCAAATCAAAAAACAAATTGCACACCAAAACAACAGCATTTTATTAAACATTACATATAAATACAAAAATTGGTTCAAAATAGAAATTTTATCTGTACCATACAATCAACTATTTGGAAAAAAATACATATTTGTAAAATGATGAACTCTCTGCAACTTCCATTCTATGTAGAGTTATTATATCTGAGATTAAGCTTCTACTCTAATCCTCTCTCCAACTTCCATTCTATGTAGAGTTATTATATCTGAGATTAAACTTCTACTCTAATAATGTTTAGAAATAAAAATCTTCTAGATTAATCACCAGCAAATAAGTTGATATTTGGAAACCAAGATCATCACCAAAATATATAATAATAAAAAATAGAAAAACAAAAACCAAAAGAAAAAAAAACAAACTTATCTCACAAAAAGATTAAATATTTTAGAGGTGCATCTCTAACATCATAATCACAAAAGCTTTGAACACTACAGAAAAGAAAAGCTGTAGAAAAAGTTCACCATTTTAACGCATGTATCGAAGAACAGATCTAATCTACCCCTATATTCGGAACTTCGTAGAGATGCATCAATGGTTCCGACATTTGACCATCTCTAACGTGAGATGCACCAATGGTAATTTGTCGTAGAGATGCATCAATGGTTCCAAATTTTGATCATCTCTAACGTGAGATATAATGGTTCCGAATTCCCCCCTAGTTAGTTCAAATTCTCCATTCATGTCTCGATGATGAGATGAATCAATGCTTCCAAATTCCCCCTTTTCAAATTCTCCATTCATGCCTCGACGAGGAAAAACAACAGTCTTAATCCAAAAGAGCATTATGCTTGACGGCATGTTATCTATTCTATGAAAAAGAGTATGGCGATGTTCTTCAAAACGGAAGCAAAATTGCTCTTTTCAAGTTGTTTTTCAGTGTTGCAATTCAAGATTATGGCAAGTATATAATATTTGGGGTTCTTTCTGGTCTTTGTTCTTTTTGAACATATTGATGTACTATTGACTTGCTGGTTTCTATCTATTTCCTAAAACAAATCCAGCTTGTCTTTTGAATCTGTATGGTGCATTATTGTTTACACGGTCATTAGGTTAACAATTACATGCAAATTTTAAACTTACGAAGCTCAACTCAATATGTATCTGAATATTTAAAAAAAAATCAATAAGATGATGTAATAATGATGAAACCCAACGAAAGCGCTATCGAGACTAACTGAATCTTTTAACTCTATTTTGACCAACTGAGACTTCTGACTTCGTAGATCCACAGTTAAATACCAGACTACATTTAAGTATATTTACAATCTAACTTAAGTTAAGATTTATCAAGTTTCTTTTAGTATTTTGATACAGACTTAGTAAATCTGGAACTAAAGATTTACTATTCCAATCTACATTATTTATTAAGTATATTTATAATCTATCTTAACTTAAGCTTTACCAAGTGTCTCTTCAGTACTTAGTAGATCCAGAACTCAAGCTTTACTAAGTATCTCTTCAGTACTTTGTAGATGCAAAACTCAAGATTTACCAGTGTCTCCTGAAGTACTTAGTAGATCCAAAAACTCAAGATTTACCAAGTGTCTTTTCAGTATTTAGTGGATCTAAAGTTAGTATTTAGTGGATCTAAAGTCATTACTTATTTGATCCAGAGTTATCATGGATCTTCAATCTATCATAATTCAAGATCTACCAAGGGTCTCTTTAGTGATTGGTAGATACAGAATTAAATATCAATCTACATCATTTATTAAATATATTTACAATCTATCTTAGCTCAAAATTTACCAAATATTTTCAGTACTTAGTACATTCAGACTTAGTAGATCCAGAGTTTAGTTCTAACCTAATTTAATTTCCCCTTTATCTCACCTTTAAATAAGCTACTTCCAATAAATACCAGCTGAATATTTTAGTACATTCAGACTTATTAGATCCAGAGTTAATATAGTTCTAAGCTAATTTAATTTCCCCTTTATCTCACCTTTAAATAAGCTACTTCCACATAAATACCAGCTGAACATTTTTTCAATACTTACTACATTCAGACTTAGTAGATCCAGAGTTAATATAATTCTAAGCTAGTTTAACTCACCTTTAAATAAGCTCCTTCCCACCTTTAAATAAGCTCCTTCCACATAAATAACAGAGTGAATATCATGAGTAATACAGAGTGAATATCATGAGTAATACACATTTTTATAGTGAATATCATGAATAATACACATTTTTATTTTACTTCATTGAAATTATTTTTTTCATTACATTACCAAACTTACAGCATATTGGAACATTTCTAGCATATTGGGCTGGGGCATAAGAGCACCCATGGAGCATTTCTAGTATAGTATATTAAAGTTATTTTATTCATTACATTACAAAACATTTCGAGTATATTGCACTGTGGCGTGAGAGAACCTATGAAACATTTCCAGTATATTGGGACATTTCTAGCATATTGCGCTGAGGCCAGAGAACACCCATGAGCACCTAAGTAAAAACATGGATCTACCAAACATAGAGAAATCAATTTAATAACCAAGGTTCATAACAACACACGAAAACAATAAATTACAAAACATTTTTAGCATATTTCGCTGGGGCGTGAGAGAACCACTATGGAACATTTATAGCATATTGCGCTGGGGCGGGAGAGCACCTATAGGTAAAAAGATGGATCTACCCAGGTTCATGACGACACACAAAAACTTTAAATTACATAAAGCATTATATAACCAAGGTTGATGATACAAAGAGGCACAAAAATTCTCTTCAAGGGTAGGGATTACACTAAGATAAATACAAGAGCCAAAAATTCTCTTCAAGAGTAGGGATTGCACTTTGATCTACAGGTTCATACAGACCTCTGCAACCTCAATTGCAGTAAGCTTCATACGGAACTTGCACTAAGCTCTGTAACTTTAATTGCTGAGCTTCTTATAGAGAAGCACCAAGCTCCGCAACTTAAATTGCAGTGAGCATCATATAGAGATTCCACTGATCTCCGCAAGCCTTGCGACACATAGTCTGGAAAGTTTAAATTCCATATCTACTTCTGTATATGTGTTACTGAATTAAATTACATCCCACCACCAACAGAAGCATATACATTATCCAAATAAAATACCATCCATGACTGCAACGTTTAAATTACTGAATTAAATTACAGCAATAAGTTCATTTGCAGTATTTATATTTTTGAATCAAATCACATCTCTAATTAAAACTTTTAACCTGTGAAGAGACAAATTTAGAGATCAAAATTCCTTGCCTGACTGCAGCATATCCAATATTGAATTGAAGCGAAACATGCACACACTATAGTAAATTTTGCTACTCTAGTAAGATTCCTTTATAACCTCAGCTTATCCGTATCTACTACTCCCCTACAATAATCTCTTGCAGGGTATCCATTATTGAATTGAAGCGAAGCATGCAAACACTGAATTTCGTGACTCTAATAGATTCTTCATAAAATATAACCTCAAATAGATTCTTCACATCTCCATCTCCCCTGCAACAATCTCTTGCACGTTATATCCACTATTGAATTGGAGCATATGCATTATTGAATCAAAAAATAAAAATCAATATTTTAATAATTGGTTAAAATCTTCATAAATACTCCTCCCCTCTTACAGGATACAGCATATGAAAGCCAATGATTACAAAAACTCAGTAACTACCCTCAACAAAGCCAATAAACATCCAAACTCAGGATACGATTGCCAATATAATAATTCATTAACTCCCCCGGCGATACGAAAACCAATACAAATATTGACCATCACTCAGTAACTCCCATCATGAATACATAGACATAGTAATTCAAAGCCTAACTTAAATATTATTGGCATATGTAGTCTCCAGAAAAATGGCACAACATTTTCAGCTACATTAAACACAGTAGCAGCATATGTAGTCTCCAGAAAGAAAAATGGCACAACATTTTCAGCTACATTAAACACAGTAGCAGCATATGTAGTCTCCAGAAAGAAAAATGGCACAACATTTTCAGCTACATAAAACACATAGTAGCAGATTGATTCACATAACAGATAACGGATTCCTTATATTAAATAGCACCACCGACCAGGTAGTGCTTCAACTGACCAACGAACAAAATAGAAATAGTAACCTAAGAGACTAGACACACAAACAGCACATAGACATAGAAACATAAACAGTACTTATTCACGACAAGCAGGACGACAACTGAACATCACCAGACCATTATTGACACATAAGAGCCCATCCACCTAAAATCCACCACGGAGACGGAGAACCAGGTGGAGGGTCGACTCCTTCTGAATATTATAATCGGCCAGAGTACGACCATCTTCTAACTGCTTACCGGCAAAGATCAACCTCTGCTGGTCAGGTGGAATTCCCTCCTTGTCCTGGATCTTAGCCTTCACATTGTCAATGGTGTCCGAGCTTTCCACTTCCAGAGTAATTGTTTTACCTGTAAGGGTTTTTACAAAGATCTGCATCCCTCCTCTTAGACGAAGCACCAGATGCAGGGTTGACTCCTTTTGAATGTTGTAGTCAGCCAAGGTCCTACCATCCTCCAGCTGCTTACCAGCGAAGATAAGCCTCTGCTGGTCTGGCGGAATGCCTTCCTTGTCCTGGATCTTGGCCTTGACGTTATCGATGGTGTCCGAGCTCTCAACTTCCAAAGTAATCGTCTTACCAGTTAGGGTTTTGACAAAGATCTGCATGCCACCCCTCAGACGGAGGACCAGGTGCAAGGTGGATTCTTTCTGGATGTTGTAATCGGCAAGGGTTCTCCCGTCCTCGAGCTGCTTTCCGGCAAAGATTAAACGCTGCTGGTCAGGGGGAATGCCCTCTTTGTCCTGGATCTTGGCTTTTACATTGTCAATGGTATCCGAGCTCTCAACTTCCAAGGTGATCGTCTTTCCAGTGAGGGTTTTAACAAAAATCTGCATACCACCCCTCAAACGGAGGACGAGATGCAGGGTTGATTCCTTTTGAATATTGTAGTCTGCCAGGGTTCGGCCGTCTTCGAGCTGCTTTCCGGCAAATATCAGACGCTGCTGGTCAGGCGGGATTCCTTCCTTGTCCTGGATCTTGGCTTTTACATTGTCAATGGTATCCGAGCTCTCAACTTCCAACGTTATCGTCTTTCCAGTCAGGGTTTTGACGAAGATCTGCATGCCACCCCTCAGACGGAGGACAAGATGCAGCGTGGATTCCTTCTGGATATTGTAATCGGCAAGGGTTCGGCCATCTTCCAGCTGCTTTCCAGCAAATATCAGACGCTGTTGGTCCGGGGGAATGCCTTCCTTATCCTGGATTTTTGCCTTTACATTGTCAATGGTGTCAGAGCTCTCGACTTCAAGAGTGATGGTCTTGCCGGTAAGAGTTTTGACGAAGATTTGCATCTTCAAAGCGTAATAACACTACTAAAGACCTGCGAATAAACAATTACAATATTTCAAGGTCTTGAACAGATATCAATGAGTCGAGGCTATTACAAGCTCGGGATAACAAGAAATACGGAGACGAAAGAATTACAAAAAGCAAATATCAGACATAAAGAAAAATTTCAGACATGTAAAAACAATGAAGCGCCTAAATTATCAGAAATTTGGCTAATCGTAAAATTTCTGCAAAAGCAACGCCAATATGTCATTCACAGGGGATTAAAAAATAAACAGTAAAACCCCTTTGACAAGCGAGACATGCGCAAAAAAAAGGGCCCGATAGAAGTGCACAGAAACCCTCATAGCGACTTTTTTACAGAAAACATATCGTAACCTAATCAAAATACAGGGCCGAGACAAAGGCACAGAAACCCTCCCAAATATCGCAATCTAATCAAAATAAGAGGCCAAGACGAGCACAGAAACCCTCACAAAGGCTATATACAGAAAACATATCGCAACCTAATCAAAATAAAGCACGGGTCAAAGGGCCACGATTGCAAAACGAAGACCCTGTTAATATTTTTTGGAAATAAATACAAAAACTAAAAATTCCATACCTGTTTCAGAAAAAATAGCTGAACTTATCAGAAATCGCAAACGCCAGAGAAGATATGAGGAATCAAGCAGAGTGGGTTGTATTTATAGAAGAGATGGGATTGAAAACCAGTGGGTTGTATTCACAAAAGAAAGGCGGATTTGGAAAACGGTGGGCTGTATTTTTATCATTATTATTTTAAATGGATGGAGTGGTTTCATGTTTGCGATGAGATAATTTGACAGTTTTGTTTGTGGGTAAGGATTTTCCATTAAAAAACGGTTGGTTGCTATTTTTAATTTTTTAAATTTATGGAGGAGGTTTCATGCTTCGGATGGATAATTTGATAGATTTATTTGTGGTTAAGGGTTTTCAATCAAAATATGATCAAACTATTTATATTACTATAATATAGTTGTATTTATGTGATATTTATGTTAAAATGTTAATAAAGTATGAATAAAAGTTTTTTAGTTTTATTATATTTTTATGTATTAGGTATAATGTTGAAGTTAGAGCGACTTAGGTTTATAGTGGCAACCAGTAAGATTTGATCCTGGGTATGTTCAGTATAACTCTCACCAATTACCGATTATCCTAGATTCAAAAAAAAAAAATGTTGAAGTTAGAGGGACGTGGATAAGGTTTTATATGCATGCCTTTTGTTTTATCAAGATGGTTGTATTTTTTCAAAACAATGTATTATTTGTATAGTTGTGTTTTTTCAAAATAGTGTATTTTTTTTAATATATATAAAATGTAATTTTCAAATTTTTAATAAAAATTAAGATATTTTTTGGAAAAAATAAAAATAACAATTATAAAAAAATTATTATTTCATATATAAAATTTAAAATAAAATATTTAAACACTCTTATTAAATAATAATTAAAATTTACTTAGTTTGAACGGTTTGCTCATTTGGTCGAGTCTTCATCCTTAAAGTATATTGGATTCAATTTTCTTGACACCTTTAAAGTCAAGCATAGTAGCTACAAGAAGTGATCCCTTAGGGTGGATTTGCCTGGTTGAACCAACAAGAAGTGATCCCTTCACGTGGATTTGCTTAATACCATAGCAGATCACTAATCTTTGAAATTCATGGAGCACATAGAAAAAAAATAAAAATAATTAAAATTCACTTAAATTAATATCAAAAATTAATTGTAAAATTGTATTTTGTTTCTATTAATTATTGGCTTTTATGGTGAATTTGTTTGTGGTGATTGTTGAATTGTGAGTGGTAATAATTCAATTGAATTTTATATATGTTAGTAATTAAATGTGTAGGTATTGGGGTGTCAAGTGTAAGGCTATCTTGTTTTATTGCATCATGGGATGTGTAGAAAATACTTTCAAATGGTGATGGCTTAAAGTTATAAGCAAATAGGTAAAGGTATTTGCTTTATTTCACGGGTTTAGGGAAGCGTAGAAAATACTTTCAAATGGTGATTGGGTAAAGTTACAAGCAATTAGGTAAAGGTGTGTGTTATATTTCAAAGGGTTGAGGGTCATGGATGATAAACATATCAAATATGTAATTGTTAATAAGGTTTCAACTTTAATTATTAAACCAATGCTCAAAGTCTCCCTTGCAAGCAATGATACTCTAATAAAAATAACCAAATGAATCAAGAAAGAAGTTGCTTAGTTCAAAAGTATTGAGTTCTACCATGTGCTCCAAATGCTTAACCATCGCACTCATTGCATTGTCAATAAGGCCACCCCTCTAGAATGTGGCATTGAGGTTAAAAAGGAGGAGGGCATTTTTTCCTATCCCTTGAGTTCCATTTCAGTCATCATTATGCAGAGCTCTTACATGCCAAGTATTTGGCACAATATCCCGCTTGAGGTGGTCGATTATCAAAGTCTATGACAAAGGTGCATTCACTCTGTAGTCACCTTTGTTGGAAACTTAACTAAACTAAGAGGGGGGTGAATCAATTTAGTACATTCATAGACATTAAATTTTGATTTTGTTTCAATGATTAACTCAACTATTGAATAAGCAACATACAACTTATGAACAACAAATTTAATATATAACCAACATTTAATAAGTAAACTACAGTATAACAACTTTCATGAAAGCATAAAACCAGCACGCATAAAAATCACATGTGGACACCAGATATAAGTGGAAACCCATAAAGGGATAAAAACCACGACTTTGATATTGTTGTGATGCAAAGGCAAACTCCAACTCCCTTTATACATCTGATTTATGTAGACTCCAACCTACAAGAGGTTGCTACCTGTAATGTCCTACTTGATCCTATCATGCCAATTTTGATTAGCATTTAATTAACCTTAAAATATTGACTTATAATTATTAAGTAATATTAATACATACCTACACTTGTGAAGTCGTAATTGTATTTTACTCATATGACTTTTATTATTTGTTATTATTCAATTCCCAAGGTGTATTCTCAAATTTACTTTTGGATAAGATATGGTCTTCTCCGATTTATTTCTAAATTAAATACACATATTTCAATTCTCAATGTGTCTTTGCAATTTTATTTTGGGATAAGATATGGAAAGGGAAGTCAATATCATTAAATTAAAAGGATTGGGGGTATTCATGGCATTGATGGTAGGTCGTTGAGGTAGATGAGAGGGAGAGACATAAAGGGAAGAAGGATGAGAAGAGAAGGGGGAGATCCTTGTTCTTTATTTTGGCATTGGAAGGTTTTATTTTGGGAGGAAGAATGTGGAGAAAGAGAAAGAGAAGGGAGAGAATGGAAAGAAAAATGAGAGAACTCAAACTTGGATCTATTGGAGAGTGTTGGTTTTAACTTGGATACACTATAGCTGGTTAGACTTGGGCTCGAAGGGTTAGGGAACCTGTGGAGGTTATTTGGGCTAGGAAATCATTCCTAGTTAGGTGGGAAGTAAATTCAGTCGAGTAGCCAAGAGGAGCATCCCAACAGAGTCAGGAGCATCTCAACTAAGCCATTGGAATATGTATTATTCCATTTGTTGTTTTATTTATGTAAGTTGTTGTAAAATGGATTTTTTTACATATTTAATATGTTGTTGATCAATTTTTACTTGTTTGATTTTATGAATTAAATGTAGAGTTATAAACATGTTATTTTCTTGTTATTGTAATTAGAATGAATGATAAAATTTTCCTAGTTAGAAGATCTAGGTTAGGTCTTCACGTATGGTATCAGAGCCTAGATTCAAATATGGACCCAAAAAAAAACCCACCCACCTGCGAAGCTTTTGTGTTCATAAGAAATTCACCTTGCAATCCAAAAAAAAATGAATTTATGTGGTTATAAGAAATTCACCCTACATTTAAAAAAAAAATGACTTAACAGTATATTCAAGATATACGATTATGATATTTAGTATATTATGATGCCAGAGGTTCTTTTATTAGATCTGAGAGATTGGGTGTCTTTTAGTCTTGTTCGAGAAACTGTCATAACAAAAGCTTTCAAGTTCTTTTCTTGGACCTCAAAAATGGGGTGCCTTTTAGTGTTATTTGAGAGACTGTCATACATAAATATGTCCATCTGGTAAATCATTTAGAGTATTCTTTTTATGGAGAGAGGAGAACAATAAATTTATAATATATGCTTTGTAAAGTTCAGATTATCACCAAATTCATAAAACTAATAGTTGACAACCCAACATATCATTTAGAGTATTCT
This sequence comes from Pinus taeda, assembly GCA_000404065.3. NCBI lineage: Eukaryota > Viridiplantae > Streptophyta > Pinopsida > Pinales > Pinaceae > Pinus > Pinus taeda. Next base: position 10,304 of record APFE030924054.1, on the reverse strand, counting down.
CTCTATGGAGGGAGGAAAATAATAAATTTATAATATATGGTTTGAAAATTTTAGATTTTCGCCAAATTCATAAAACTAACAATTGACAACATGGATAAGTTGGGCCATAGTCACCCAGTGAACTAGTTTTAGCTTGGCTGGGAATTTTCGAAAAGTGCATGAGTAGGAGAATGATAGTCTAACAATTAGTGCATCAAATTTGTAAATCACTAAGGTGCACAAGGCATGGTGTTTGTTGGACATCAATCCACTAGAATAGCAACTTACAATGATGTCAATGTGGCGTTGATTTATCTTTCTTCTTCCTCAATATATTGTGATCCTTTTAGTTTAACAAGGAATTTGTAATCATTGTTGGTTTATTGATTTATTGTTGTCATTTCACCACCATTATCGAATAGACTAAATGCTGGAATGGAACAATGAAATTTTCCATATGTTTTTCCCTTTAGTTTTTTTGTTTCCTCACTTTAGATTTTTGAGATTACTGCTACTCCTATCATGTCATTGACATTTAGCCATTCTATTTATCACTATCGAATTCAATTTTATGTTGGCATTCTACTCAGTTAAATCCTACATTTCCATCTATAATATATAGACAACATTGCATTACAGACATGCTCCAGCAACATGTACAATTAGAAAAGTTATTGCACCTAATCACCCTATTGTTATGTGTGCCAGACTTTGAAAAATAACCATATGTATATCAAACAGTGACATACTTTGACAAATAACCATATGTATATCAGACAGTGACATACCCATATACTCACTTTTAAGTGTGCCATGTCGACAAAAGTATTAGAAATTATTTACTTAAAAGAATAACAACCTATCATTTTTTTACTTCTGAACTTCCTTTTCTCAGGAACACTATTTATTGCCACAATGCATTTTTCCTTGAATTAATTACCTAAGTGATATGTTGATGTTATGAAGTATTCCATGCTCTATTGTACAAAGGTGAAAATTTACTAGAAGAAAATTACATTTTTCCATGCTTGTTTAGTGGAGGGAAAGTGTATTAATGATCCTACCAGAGTAGATATTTAAAAGAAAAAATTGTTGGGAAAGAAAGGAGTGAGTGCAGAATTACTGGAGACAACTACAAAAAATTGACCAATTTTATAAATAGTCCAATGTTAAAATTACAAGCCAACATGCTCTTGGTGAATCTTTTCATGACAAATTTTATGCAATCAATTTATCATAAATGCAAGTGCTCCTTTGTTTTTATTGAGAATGTGGTTGATGCATATTTGCATATTTTCAACACTTTAAGGATTGATAATCATTCCTCATCATCCTATATTTATTACCCATCTAAGCCAAATCCAAATAGCTCTTATTACATACCACATACATATTTATTTTTGTATCTTTTTTCTTTTTTCCTTGAGATACACATTCATGTTCTGGGAAATCTACTAGGACTACCATCGAGGGTAAATAGGATTATACATAAGCTTGAGGCTTTGTCAATACAGGCCTCAAGGTTGTTACAATAGTATACTTATTAAAAACATTACTCAACACTTTAATTTACAATAAAATTTATATATACAAGTGTAGAACCTGCCTCCAATACTAGCAAATAGTAAATATTAAAAACAAAAAAATGAAGAGCTTATATTTATATAAAGAAAAAAAAAATGCTATCCTCATTTTACCTTTTATTCAATATAGGCCCTAATGTTTCCTTGCTCAAGAAAATAGAATACATTTTTAAGTAAAATTCATCCCAAAGGGATAGACAAATGTAATTCCAACCTATAAAAATAAATAAATAATTAAAGGGAACAAGAGAGTCAAGTAATATTCACATATTTTCACAAACATTTCTCATCTTATTGAAAATTTTGTGCAAACTACACAAAATTCTGTTTATGAAACAAACTAGAATAAAAAAAATTGAATTTCACATGTTTGTCCAAAAATTTCTCATCTTATTGAAAAATATGTAAGAACTACACCAAATTTTGCTTGTGAAACAAACTAGAATAAAAAAAATGAATGTTCACATACTTGCCCAAACATGTATCATCTTGTTGAAAATTTGTAAGAACTACACCAAATTTTACTTATGAAATAAACTAGAATAAAAAAATTGAATTTCAGATATTTGGCCCAACATTCTCATCTTATTGAAAAAATTGTAAGAACTACACCAAATTTTGCTTGTGAAACAAACTAGAATAAAAAAAATTGAATGTTCACATATTTGCCGAGACATTTATCATCTTGTTGAAAATTTTGTAAGAACTACACCAAATTCTACTTGTGAAGCAAACTAGGACAAAAGTATAAAAGTTCACCCTGAACAGGAATGAATCTGTGTGCCATAAATGCAATATTGGATTACTTAATCCAATTATTAGAATAAAGAAATTGCACCTTTGGCGGAAGTTTAATATTATATTATTGCACTAGATGAAAATCTATAATTTCAATCTGTTTCTCAAAATTTCACACATTGTGTTCTTCCCCATAATCCACTAAGTAGAAAAGCTCTCAAACCCTGCAAAAACACAGGCAAAGAAAGTTAGTGTTAAAGAATTGCATAGAATTGTATCACACTATAGATCATAATGGAGCTTAGATGTCACATGAAAAATTGAAAGGTGAACCTTAAATTTGGTGCTTTTGCTAGGATTGTTTTGCATGTGTCTCCTCCTTCCTTTGGTGCTCAGGTGGAGCTTCTCATTTCAAGTGTTAATGCTTTGAATGTTGATGGCTTGGCAACCTGTCACAAAATATCTCTTTCATTCTCCCTCTGCCAAAATTTACCCTGCACATCCACCATTTTTTTAACTGAAGTAGAAATTTCTGAGCTATAAACACCCAAAATAAGGCACCAGAACTGAGTAGAAATTTCAGAGTTGTAAATGCCCAAAATAAGGCACTAGAACTAGGTGTTAGAGTCCTATAGTGATAGGATTCATAATTTTGAATTGGCTAAGGTTAAGTCTTGTACTATTGTACATACCTTTGTTTTTTGCAAATGTTTTCCATATTAAAATTAAAAAATGTAAAGAGGGTATGTCCTAAAAGAAATATCAAAGGACAAGAAAAATAAGAAAAGATAAAAAAATACAAAAAATGAAAAAACATGAACCCCAAACAAAAAACAAACCATGATAGTGTGCAAGTCCAAGTGCCACTACTTTTTACATTACTATCTTAAATAATGGTTGTGTGCAGTTTGTTATACATACCACAACCCATGATAGTCAAACTGCTTAATTTTGACTATTTCATGTTTTGAATGCCATGTTTATAGTTAGAGAATAAAAATCTGACCAAATAGTTTAATCTTGGCAGATCATTAGATAGGTAGAGAAATAAAAGGAGCTCATCATTTTACTCTGAGCCCTTGGAAGATATAAGGTTAGAAGTAGATAGTCTGTTTCCTAAAAGAATAAAGGAAAGAAAAGGGTTTGCTAGCTTAAGTGCACCCACCAAAGTGAAGAAAAAATGTGAGGGTAGGTAAAAGGGTAAGTAAAGAAAGGTTGCGGAAATGCAAGTCATTTGGAGCATAAGCACTACTATCATGCTTAACTATGTGTTTCAAGTGTGCAGGAGCAGTTATCAATGAAAAAAGCATGCTCATAAGCTGGTTTGTCTGACTCCCCCTTCATTGCATTTCACCCCCTTTATATACTCACTAATTTCCCTTTTACCTCTTCATGGCTTATGAAAACCCCTTCCCCCTCGTTTTTACTCCTACCCCTTAGTTTCACACATTTCCCTAGTCAAATACTCCTAAAATCCATTCCCCTAAGTGTGAAACCCATTTCCCCCTTTTAAAATCATGTTTTTCTTTCAATAATCACCCAAAACCCCTCTAAACCCTTTATCCTAACTCTAAAAACCCCCCGCTTCACTAACTCCGCCACTTAACCATTTCTTCGACTGAACTTGAGTTTAACCCGCCACCTTGGTGAGGTAAACTAACCCCGCTACCCCCAAAACTCCACTTTAATTAAATTTGCGATTAATCATGGGTTAATTACTCTAAACAGTGATTAAAACCCATGGGTCCTGCTAACCTCCGCCCAATCGCCCGATCACACAACTTTCCCACGCGATGGTCGTCCGATCATCCACCCCCAGATCCAACAACCATCACCCATATTGTGCTCGCGCGATGTCCAACCTTTAATGGCCCAAGAGCACGTGATATGGGTGGTTTTGCTCGGGGCCCATTTGCCTATGTGTCAGCCTCTGGCATAGATCGCGTTCCCCCACCAAGATACCACCCGACCCCCATAAGCAATGTGATGGCCTCCAAAAACCACCTCCCTACCAAAATGAAAACCAACATTGTTCATAAAACATTCATTTCCTGCCATTTTTTGAACCTGTCACAGTTAAAAGCCTTCCGACCCCCATTTTCACCCTTTTTCGCTCAAATCGCATTACTGAACCTCTGAGGCACCTACGCATTACGAACTCCTGCGACTAGCTGTCAACCATCAGAGCCTTCCGACGCCACCACTGCACACCATCTTAGCTACCAAAGCCCTCTGCAAACCCCAATTGAAAACCAGTTGCATCCCCAATTGTAAATTCCAAGTATTTAAGCACAAAACCAGAATTGTCCTCTCTCTAATGAAAGAACATTAAATTCTTAAAATAACTCAAAGAGTTTGATTAATTTCAATTTAAATTGAGAGTCTCCCATTCCCAAAGCACTAGAACCCCAACCTACAACCAGCTCGTACCCTACCCTGGTTATTCAATTACTCAAATTCCACTCCCAAAGCCATATAAAGCTAAATTTTCCACATTTTATCACAAAAATCGCTGCCCCAACCTCTTTGCATGTCAGACCAGTGACAACACCTCACTTAGACATTGACCACCTGGCCTTGGCAGACAAGGATTTTCGAATCAAAGACACAGTCACCCAAGACAACCTTTTGAGAATCCATTGCTGGGCCAAGGATAGATTCTTGAACAAAGCAGATGATATCCACCTTTGGGACTCAAATCTACCAAATTATACATTTTTGCCATGCATGTTACATCCCTAACCAAAGAGCTATAATTGCCCCAAACGAGGACTTCTTGTTTTCAATTACTACTGAGTCTATTAACCAGATGCTTCAAATCCAACCCGGCCACAATTTGACTGCTTTGTCCATTGCACAACTATTGGACCTATACACCACATTGGACCCAGCTAAGATGAAACAAAATTTTCAAAATTTCATCATTGAGGAGCGCCATACTCCTAAAGACATTCCACCTTATGTTTTTGCTATTTTCTCATACACTGGTAGGAGAATAATCACCATGATCTCAAGCATCCTAGGATTCACATCAGACGAGCTTGTGGATGAAATAATCATGGCCTTCTTGTCCATATTCACTCCAAGCCAGCCTCCTGCCATTTTGTATGATTATGCTTAATTCATTGCAGACAGAATGCATGAACAGTCACTAGATTGCCCACTGAAAGAGTCTTCAAATACTCTTTAGTGTTGTTTCATATGTTCATGTATTATCAAACAGACAAGTTCCCAGTGAAGATTCAGAAAACAGATACCAGGGGAAAGGAAAGATCAATTATCTACTGGACACCCTTGGTCTAGAGGTATAACACCACATTCACATACAAAGACTTCATAGATTGTTTTGTGCACCCTGTCATGAACATGCTGACTTCTAGCACTCAACCTAGAATCAATACTGAGAGCAAGAGAGTATTGCAACTGGCAAAGAATAGCAAAGTAGGAGATTGGTACCTCTACCAGAATCATACTGAAATTAGGATCTATGGCTGTGAGTTGCCCCCTTACAAATTGCCTAAGTATCTCCAAATGAGAATATTTTCCCTGGAATACTTCAAGCAAATGATAGGTGCAGATGAGGTCAACTTCCTAGTTGCTAGGAAGAAGACACAATTTAAGATGAAAAACCAAATGGGCCCTTTCATCTGCAACACCAAAGAGGCTGGGCTTGAAGCTGATAAGATACTCCAACAATTCAAATTCAAGAATAGTTTCATTTGGCATTATGACCCTAATGGGGTTATAAACAAACTCAGGCAAAAGGTCAAGCTGGGACCTTACATCCACTACCCAAGACCTGACATAGAACAGTATGCTAATTAGTTAGAATGGGTAGAGAACATATTGATAGATATGGACAACATAATGGTGGACGTGGAGAACACCATGATTGACTTGGAGAAACAATTTGACCAAATCTCTTTCTTGCACGTCCTAGAGTTGGAAGAGCCAATGAATATCCCTCCCATCATTCAGACTCCTTTCAATGAGGAGAAGAATCCCAAAAGAAATAGGGAGGACGCATCAAGCTCTACTATGGACACCACTGATCAACAGTTCCAACTAAGCAAAAGGCCCAAAATTACTCATGTGTCTGAACAGGAAGAAAACATTGCATCAGCAGAAATGATTGATATTGATGCAATGGGGCAAAGGAGTAGACAAACAACTAAGACTGCTGCAGCAGCAGAAGCACAACAACCCTCTTCTTCAAACACCCATATTATACAGAGACAAAAGAGTGTGGAGGTGTCTTCCTTTGTCGGGCCAGCTGACAAGGAAGCAGATATCAAGGAAAGATTCAAGGAGATTAAAATGAGGAATGAAAAGCTCAAGGCAGACACTTATGCCAAGTACATGTAGATGACACCATCGAATCAAAGCAGATTGATGTCAACCTTTGATATCAAAGAAGGTAAAATGCAGGTATCTTTCCTACAACCTATTGTATAGCAGCCTAAAACCACAACAGATTACAAGAAGACTAACTTTGAGGTCTTAGCTAGGGATTTGCATCCCATAGATCAAATAGAATTTCACAAGCAGGTTGGAGAGATGATCTACTCCACCCTCACAACAAAAGCAATGGCAACATTCAAGCTCAAGGACTCATTAGACAATGTGATAGCCCAGTACAAACTGGAAAAAGCATCTTCCAGTGCCAAAGACACAAGGATCAAATCCTTAGAAGACTTGATCATTGAGTTGGGCCATGACACAAAGGACATGAAGACTACTGAACACTTAATTAAAAAGAAAAATGAAGACATTGCAACCCTTAAGAAACAACTCAATCTGTCTCAATCACAGTACCCTCAAACAAAAGAAGTCCTAGAAAGCCAAACAAATCATGAAGAAATGATGGACTTGGTGTTGCAAATCAATGACCAGTTGAAGGAAATGGAAAAGGAACTAGACAACTTGATCCAGCTCAAACAAGCTGGTCTAGACAGTGCTCCTCCAATTGTCATTCCTACAGTGACCACAGTTGTGCCTTCCACATTGGCAGCAGCATTAGCTCCCACTGGTCCAATGGCCACTACACTGCCATCAGCAATGACATCGACAAAAACAGGTACCACAGGTGATGAAGCAAACAGGCTGGTCAAGGCAATGGAGGAAATGTCCATTCAGACCAATGAAATGAACAAGATAAAAGAGAAATGTATCAGCTTGGAGATACATTGCAGGTTAGCCCATATTATGCATAAGGAAGAACAACATAAGGCTACCAGAATGAATGAGAGAGTAAAAACCCTGGAGAAAGAGTTGACACTAAGTGAGCCTTTGGGAAAGGCCAGACAATTGTTATGGGCCAATATCATTGACTCTGTCAATGATATTTGGCCATCTATCCAGGTCATTTTTGAGCAAAAAGACTTAATCAAACAAGCTACAGTGCCATCCAGAATGTCAAAGAAGAGATTGGAGAAATGCCAGAGGAAGCAGTAAGAATTATCCAATTCCTCAACTCCAAGAACAAATATGAGCTACAAGAACTTGACATACCTGATAGGATAGGTACCATTTTGGAAGTCAAGAGGGTTCTAACTAAGAGAAATTTAATGTTAAATTTAGAAGATAAGTGTCAAACCATGCAACTAGCCGTTGACAGGTTTATGACCAAGTTTGAGTTTTTAAGAGAAAAGGGACTACCTAGTCCCTTAGTCATAAATGATAAATTGATGACACAAGAGGACTACAACAAGAAAATCAGGGAAGTGGCCAAAGAACAGGCAAATACCTCATCAATGATTGGTATACCAACTAGTAGAGTATTATACCAGACTTTTGAAAATCTGTTTTACCTTTAGCATAAGGTGAAACACTTATTTATCAATAAGCCTACTTTTGCAAAATATACAAAGGCTGATGAGATATATCGGAAAATACTCAACATCCATTTACTAGATGAAGAAACATGGCAAAAACTGAATGATTTACTATAGTAAAAACACAATAAATTATAAACCGTAAATTATAAGTGTACAGTAAAAAGTAAATGAGCATGGTAAAAGGATGAAGGCAGGTCAGCATAGTCAAAGTGTATTAGGTGAAAGAGTATTAGATGAAAGATGAAAGTCAAACAGACTATCTAGCCTGAAAGCCAAACAACTTGCCAGTATAAAGGGCTAAAAATCAAAGCATAACAGCCAGCATAACCAAAATAAAAGGGACAGCATGAAACAGTTCAATAGATGTCTCTATCTTCTTGCAAGAAGATATTTTCATTTCTTAGATTAATTCTCAAATTAGTTTGAGATATTTTGTAATAAACTCTTTGTATAAATACTTCAAAATTCGAAGTATTATGGTGGATTATTTTACATTTGTAGAGTTATTGTGATTTTGAACCTATGGGTGATTGTACTATTTTCAAGTCAACACACTGGAGCAAGTACTAAAAGCATTTCGCTACAGGATTCATGAGATGAGCCATTTGCAGTGAAGTACTTTCTTTGTGTTATTGTGTCACCTTTCTTTTGTGTTTTCATAATCTTAAATGTGTTCTAAAATCTAAATGAATCAACTGGAAATATCATACAGAATTTGTTTAATTACACTCTGTTTTGCACAGTAATTTATTTACATGTTTTCTTCTGATACCCGGATTTGAGAACCCTTAATTGCTCTCCCATCCCGGTTGACTTCTTCTATTCCTTCCAAAATCCGACCTAGGGAACCCTTAATTGCTCGCTGGATCCGATTTAAAGCCATTCACCATTAGCCTCCAAGATTTGCAGTAACTCATCTATCTTGCCCTGTAGACCCTGTTTTTAGAACCCGATCCAGTCTTGTTTGTCAACCATTCGACTCCATAGCCCAATGGTAGAAGCCAATCCTCTTTCAAATTAAGTAAAGTGACCCCAACACCAAATGTTTAGAACAAAACCCAAGTGAAATCAATAATGTAGTATATTTAGAGGGGATAATATGGGGTACAAAGGGAGGTATCCAAGCGAATAATGTAATAATGGGATAGGCCATAGTAATAAATAAGGTAGTTAACCTGTATCATGTAAGGGACCACACGTAATTAGCAATAATGTAATAAGCCCATGGTCTTAGATAAATGGTATTGAGGGAACCATGGTAATTGTTATCACCTAGAACTGCAGTCACATGTACATAATGTTGTCCAAAAAATTTCATTGTCAAAAATGGGTGTCAAATGGTTGTTGTCCTATGTTTGTTACTTAGGGATCATGTTTTAGAAAGATATTGATGTGAATCATTTTCAAATACCGTTAGTCATCCTCCATCATGATTGTATAAGGCATGTCTTATCTTGTTTACGTCACTGGTCCTTTTCACATTTCCGCAGCGCAGTTTTATTGGCTGATTTTGCAGCGCAATGATGTTTTAGCTTTTTCGTAGCGTGTCAATAACCAGCCATTTAGTAGCGCATTTTGCTAATTTATAACTATCTACGCTACGAAATCGCGGATTCGGGGATTTTGCAGTGCAGATTCTTGAAATGTCATGTCTGGGGGGATGAGTCATTGTGTCCGTCCGTTTATTGTCAGTTGGCGTCCTTTCCAAGTGATTATGAGCCATCATTCCACCAATAGGTTCATAGCCACGCACATAAAAATCATTCAAACAGTTTTGTAATGCATGGTAGTGTTATGATGTTTGTTAATGATGCATGAACTGACCCACTTGTATGATAAGACTGTTAAATTGCAAAGGAGCCCGAGTTTCTTCTTTAAAAGAACTTGATTGCAAGCGAGCCTGTGTTCCAAAATTTGAATTTGCCATTTGAGTTGAAGCTGGTGGTGTTTCTCTATGCGAAAGATTTCAAAGCGAAATGGAGAAGAAGGGGCATCGGTCTGGAAGATGCTAAAGAACAGAACCTGAGGGATTGGATGTTGCATTAAGAGATGAAGGTGTAAGAAAAGCTTTTAAGGATGTTGGTTGCTGGAGATTTTGTGAGAAGCTGCAGGGTGGGCATGCTGAGGTAACAAAAGCATTTGCCTTGAATTTTACAAGTTTAAATTC
>APFE030924050.1:202977-263698 GCA_000404065.3 Pinus taeda | reverse complement strand
ACTATATCTAACTCAACCTCATCTACAAATGCTGACCCAAAAGAAAACTTAAGTTTACATTGTCTAGTCACTTGTAGCTTTGCTTTATCTCATAACCAACCTAATGGATATGGTTTCTTATGAGGTGTGGTTAGTGATCCCAACTTCTTTACAATTGCTTTAGAAATTAAATTTACTTGTGAGCCACTATCAAACAAAGTATCAATCTTTTGATGATTGGAAATAACTCGAATATGAAAAGGCTCGTCTTTTTCTCTCATTTTCTTTATTATCAATAGATTGTGCAGAATTACTAGTAGATGCTTCAGAATTTTTACCTCTTATACATGTGGCTGCGATTGTTGCTTCATCTCCTGAGTCTGACCCCAAATCCTTTTGAATAGCTGCAGCAGTCTTCTTCTTCTTGCCTTCGAACTTCTTAGGTTTCAGCTCCGGATGCAGAATGCAGTGGTGTTCATCATCATGCCCATCCTTCTTACAATGAGTGCATGAAGACTTGCTTTTCTGTACAGTGTTTGTCTTCCTCTCTTTCCATTTCTGTTTTCTTTTCTCCTTACTTTTGCTTGCAATGGGTTTGGATGATCCCCCAACTTCTGGGTTCCCATTCTTACCTCTAGCTTCTAGATGCGTAGCCTGAACGGATACCTCATCTATGCTGGTGGGATTAAACATGAGGATAGTGTGCCTGATGTAGCTATGTAGACCACCTATATACTTCAACAAAGTCTCAAGTGAGTCTAAAGAAATCCCTAGAATCAAAGCGCTTTTCCTAAATTCTTGGGTGTAACCTTGTACACTTTGCCCTTTTAGTTGTCGAAGAGTTTGCCAGCTCATGATGGCTTGCTGCATGTAGGCTAGTGGATAGAATTGCTTTTTAATTGCAGAATCAAATTCACTCCACACAGAAAGAATCTTACCAGGTTTCTTCATGTCAGCTTGTGTCCTGCCTTCCCACCATACCAAGGCAGTGCCTCCAAGGCATAAGCTGGCCAGTTGAATCTTACTATTGTCAGAGTCAATGCTCTGCACTCTACAATAAACATCAATCTGTCTGATCCAATTATCCAGCGTCTTTGCATTCAACTCTCCATCATATAATGGTAAATCAAATTTAACATCTAATTTTATCAAAGATGTCTTCTTTTTATTTTCAGGGCTATTAGGAGGCGTGAGAAATTTTTCTTCTTTCCCTTTGCCTTTAGAGTGGTCATGGAGGAGAGATTCTTCTACTCCTTTGTCTTGTTTGGAGTTTGATGAATCTTCATCTCTATTTTTCTTAAATTCCCTATACATCTCCTCCACCATGGATCTCATGGTCATAAAACTATCCATGAACTGGGGGTCTGATTCCGGGTTAGTTTCAGCCAACTCTCCTTCTCCTAATTTAAGCTTTGATCTAGTTAGCATTCAACAACAAGATCCAACACAAGCTTGTCTAACATTAATAACCTAGAGGCTCTAATACCACTTGATTTGGAATTTATCCAGGACAAAGAATTAAAGGTATTACAGACTCATGTGCATGGATGTGCCTATGTTACTTATGCAACGAATCGATAAGATTGCTAGAATACATAGACACTGAGGCAATCAGAGAAAACATAACAGTCAAACATGTAAACAAAACAAGTTTAATAAGGAGTTCACCCAATGCTCCTGGGCTACGTCTCCTTGTCCAGCCTTTCAGTGGTGGCCTCTCTATTATGTTTCAAGCAGAGTTTTTACAACAGTGAGCTCGATTCGAGACTCGCTAAACAGAACAAAGTCAGTAGGAATGGAGTGCACAGACTCTCCTTACTGAAACTCGACCTCTAAGGGTCACAGTAGTATGCCAGGGTTATGCCGGGGAGTTTGCTTGAACCTCTCAAGCCTTCAATGGAGTACACAGACTCTCTGACTCTCTCTGGCTCTGTCTGGCTCAATGTTGCCTTCAGGTCAGCTCGGCTTCTACTCCCTATTCTCTGTTATGTGTCTAGCTAATTCTCGTCTACCTCTCTGTGTGTTTTTTGCTTCTGTCAGGTCACGGCTTTAAAGCCAGTCTTTTCTTTTGACTATTCGTTTCCGCTTCCCGGCCTTCTGGTTTCCCTACCTTTGTCCGTTCCAATTCCTCCGCTCTGCGTCATCATCACTACGTAATGCCTCACAGGGAGGTGGCCACCTGTTTCCCAACGAACTGGGCGTCAGATTCCTTGAATCATTTTTGAATGGCCATTAATTCTGTTTGCTTCAAGATCGCCTGCGAATCATGAATTGTTTGCCAACTCATCATCCACGTTGGACTTCAAATCCCTTGTCATCTTGCTTTTCTTGACCTGTCAAATCCAGTTAGTCATCAGGATGTATCTCCGCCGTTGATCTGGGCCCCCCAGATCCTACGGTCGTCCTTCATATCGGGCGGACAAGTCGCACAATGTTTACCCGTCCGATGCGAGCGGTTTTCTCTCTCATCTACCGGATGCGTGTCGCTCGATGTGTGGCATCGGGCGGGACTCAGCCAAAACTGCTTACCGCCTTGAGGCCTTCTGATATCCTGCCGATTTGTGGAATCCCGCACTACGGAACTGAATGCATTACTTTTCCTAATTTTATAGTGATTTCGGGTCCGAGCGCTTCGGGGCTTTCCTTCACTAAGGGGGATGCGCGCTAATCACATATCAGAAACCACCCCTGTTTGTTGATTTGGCCTCCGGTTTTGCCAGTTTGCGCCAGTGCATGTTACCATGGGCCAACTATCTGCATGCTCGACCAAGGGTCCTCATTGCTCCACTCTGGCCACAACTGCAATTGTTACGAGGATTCCTTCTGATAGCTTTGATTTTTCTAGGACTTGAATCTTTTAGCATAATTTGAAACAGTGATGAAAACTTAGAGAGTGTTCTAGGATCCAATTCGGATCAATGCTGGTACAATTTCTCTAAGGCCTCCCACATCTCATATGTCATTTCCTTCTCGGCAATATGTGGTACTACATGGTCCTTGACCCCGTCAAGGATGATGCTCTTGGCCCTCGCCATTGCCTCCTCGTACTTGTCATTCTCAGCTGGGTCAACTAGGATAGCTATTGTCTTCAAGGCAAAGTGCTTGACACGATTTCTGTCAAGTACGGATAAGATTCTGGCCTTCCAGACTGCCAAATTTGATGCTCCGTCCAGTCTGTCCTGGTCTCTTACTCCGTGTAGTGCCATGATGCTCTTCTACTCCCTCCTGGAAGTTCTCGATCTGAACCCCTTTGAGTCCTGATTTCCCTCCTAGATATCCTTCTGCCGATGTCAATATGCCCCCTACTCTGATCGTCTGTGCAACCGCACCACTGATCCGGATTTATCGGCTAGAAACCCTCAGTATCAACTCCCTCCTCTTGGCCTTGCCATGTTAGGTACTATTCTGACTACAGTACCTCACTAGCTCCACTCTGCAACGTTCCCACAGCCTTCTAAACCCCAGTAACCTAAAGGTGAGAGCTCCTAGGCTGTGCGCAACCCTGGCACCGGCAACCCTGTCTCCTTAGCCAACTGTGTCAGCCCTCCTAGCTTCTGTGTGGCTCTATGTGAGGCTCCCTTTGCCTCCCTTAACCTCTGCGCTGCCCCTTCCTGGCTCACCCTTGATGACACAGGCACTGTGTTACCTTTCCCTTGCTGTTGCTCTGCTAGAAACATCTTCTGTCACTCGGGACAGCTGTTTTCTGCTGCTATTGCTCTGCTCGCTCTGATACCATGTTAAAGTTTCTAATTCTACCAGTTAGAAACCCTCCATGCACTTCACTGATTTATTCCTACCTACTTGTTCCATTACTTAACAAGTTGTTTACAATGTAAATACTAAAAATAAACACTAGTGCATGTTCAACATATTACAAATCAACAATTGAAGGTTACAAAAACAATCACACCAAATGACATATTTTTGGACCAATGTCCCCGGAAAAACCCAATGCGGGAAAACTGGTGCAGCTATCTGAGGGTTTTCTTATTAAGCAATTCAGAGTACAATTTGGATGCCAAATCCGGCGTACCCAACAGAGAATTTCCTTGTTAATAGTACCTCTCAGTCTGAGACAAATGTCCCGGCTGAAACCCCGGATAAACCTTCCAGTAGCTCCTCAGCTCCAATCTGTCCCAGAAACCCCAGTGTTTACCTTTCTGGATTGCGTCAGCCTCTCTCTGCCCAGCGCTGACCCTGCGTCGCCGTGAATGGGCCTACATCAGCCAGAAGAGGCCCTACGTCAGCCTCCTGGCCTTCTGCATCAGCAATGTTGGCCTCTCTGAAGCACTGCACAGCTCCCTGCTGCCTCTGCATGTCCCTACGTGAGCCCTAGCTACTACTGCGTCACTCTCTCTGGCTCCTGCGCTGCTCTCCAGACACTATCTCTGCCTCTCTCTCTCTCTGTACTCAATGCCTCTCATCTGCAACTCTGATTACTGATTCTATCTCTCTTACCAAACCTCGCTCTAGAGAATAGAATGACTGATCACTCTAGTGTGTTCTCCAAGTGACCCACAAGCCTCCTCCTATACTTTTCTCGTTGACATATCAACGGCCGAGATTAAGTCCCTAATCAATGGCTAAGATTAGATCTAGCTTGATCCATGTCTTTTGGACCATTCTAACACAATTTTATATTAATTTCCCTAAGTTTAGACTTAGGGACTCCATTAAAAATATTAATTATTTTAATATCTCCTAGATTGTTTAGAATCTACCCAAACCCTTTCTAAGTATTGGAGATCTCATGAGCCCCAACCTCTCCATCAAATTTCGTGGCTAGAGCACATCTGATGCTACCACAAATCAACAACAACCTATAACCACTGCCATACAACTTGCAGCCATCATCTCAATTGTCACAAAACTCATGTCAATCTCTGTTGTTGGATGCCATACTACTATACCCAACTCTATTCCAAATAGAACTGCAATTTGGTCACTCAAACCCTTCCTCGAAACCTGTTTACTTCATGTATCAAAATCACCTACAACAAGCTCATAACTTTACCGAACACGCACAAGAGCTTTTGATCATCAAATATGAGACAAAACACAGTCAAACACCTTTAGCCACATCTTTTTTTAGCCCTGATCACTTTGCCTCTTCTGGATTTCAATTTGGATTAATAATGACTCCAATAACCCATAATAAACCATATAAAGGTTAAATATTCAACAAGTTGCCCCTTTCTGGGCGCCCTTCAATGGATCGTTGAATTCCAATTACCGGCACAGGTCACCAAAAGTTGCAAACACTGCGACAAAATGGGCAAATATATTAAAAAATAACCAACATATTCACACCATAGGTCGAACTCTAGACCACACATACATTATACCAAGAACTTACCAATTCGCTCTCAGTGTGCCTTGGAATACTGGGCGATTCTCATTTCTTTATTATGGAGTCACCATATTCAACGAAGCCCCGTTGACTCTCCAGACCTTCCTGGGTCCACTTGGCTATATTGTACTTGCCCTCATTCGTGAAGGCTCAGGCCCACAGTGCTACATTGTACTCGACCTTGTCTACGTCAAGGTATCAGAGCCACAATGGCGACAGTACTCGACCTTATCCACGTCAAGGCCATAGTGGCTACAATAATCGACCCCAGGAATCATAATGATATACAATACTTGGCCATCGCCTTAGGGTCACAGTGATATACAATACCCTGCCATCATCATAGATTTGCCTAGGGCCATAGTGGCCTTCCCCTGTCAATACATGAAAGCGATGTCGAGAGGGGTTGTCAATCGATTACAAAGTGGTAGCTTGGCCACCATTCCTCAGAATCAAACTAGACTTGAAAAGAATGTGTCTCGCATACAAACCAAGTTGGAGGAACCGAACCAAATCAAACAAGAATAGCATCAAATCAAACAAAATAGTTTTGGCCGCAGACCGCTCACGCCAAACCACAGACGAATGATCAATTGCCAAAGTTGTGTGACCAAACCATTTGTGACACCATATTTATAGTTTGGGCCATGGAAGGGCCAACCAATTTCATTCTGGGGAATTCATAATTTTAATAAATTTAAATGACCGAGCCGACATCCCATATAACCGATTCATATGACTTGGACCTTAGGGTCCTTGGACAACTCGTCGGTGACGTCGATGATCCACGTGGGAGCCTAAGAGAGATGCCATGTGTCACCCAAATTTGACCTCCTTGTCATTCCAAAAATGTTATTGATCATTGCCACATCGCAACACCTGGTGAGACCATATGTCACTATGTTGACATCATTGAATACCATGTCATCTCCCAATAAGGTCTTCTTGTCAAAGTTTGTTTCTCTAAGATGATAGCATTTGTGAAATTCTAGGGTTTTGATGTTAAACCTTAGTAGAAGTGAAAATCTCTGATGTATGATGACAATATGATAATTTGAGATTTGTGTAAGATTGTTGAAATCTAAGTTTTAGTTGTGATTGATGTTTGATTGAAAAATCTAGGGTTTGCAACTAACCCTAGTAGAAGTTGGTCATGTTGATGACTAAGATATGATTGGTTTTGATTGTTAATTCTCATGTATGATATCTAGGATTTGTATGAAACCCTACTGAGAAGCCTAACATATAAATTATGAAAGTTGTTAGATACTTTGTAGATCTATATTTGAATTGTTTCTAGGGTTTGCTATAAGTTTTAATAGGGCATGTCGTACCTTTGTAAGGAGCATTGAAACCCTAGATGTAATGAAAGTTGTTATGAAGTAGTCTAGGGTTTATGACAAAGTCCCTCGCAAGATGTTGAAGATTATATGTCTTTTGTTTGTTTTGGTATCTGATATATATAAGGTTGAAATGCTTCCATAATTTTGATATGGCTAACTTCATGCTTCTATAGATTTGGTTGTACTTGCTATCTAAGTTGTGCATGGACACAATCTTCAATATGGTGAAGATGTTTGTTGATATGATAAGCATGATGTGGATAGTGATGGTAATGATAACTCTGATGTAATGGTTGAAAGCCACAAAAGATTCTCCAATGTCGAAGAAAAGAAGTTGATCTCCTTAGATTAAGAGGGAGCCTGAATAAGAGAGATCTCCCTAAAATTAAGAGGGAGACTGGATAAAGGGAAGCTAGCTGGTTGAAAGGGCATAGCATAGTTTTAATTGGAGAATGCTTTTTGAAAGATATGTTGCTATATATGAAGTTGGAAAGGAAAGTATATGATTGAGGAATCTTTTGTCAAAGATTCAGTTGATAGTCCTACTATGTTGAGAAGCAAAATCAGTTGTTTGGAAGACCCCGAAGGTTTGTATTTGATTATGTACATGTGAAAGTATATTATTGATTGGGGTTGTGTTTGTACAGGTGAATCTCTCGAAAGCATGTGGGATCAAGGAGTGTTGAGGCTTTATAAGTGAAGCATTGCCTGGGAGGACATCTAGCCAACACTTTGTGTTGATGTCTAGGTCTCGAAGTTGGAAAGGTGTTGTTGGCCATAGAGCTTTGTTTTTGGATACACACCTGGATCCCTAGGTTGATGGTTAGTAAGCTTGATGGTACATAGAGAGGCTGAAAGCTTGAGTCCATCTTAGTCCCACCTGAATAGATTGCCCTGGTCAGGAACATAGTCCATGCAATTGAGGTGCCCAAATTGTTGAGAGACCAATGGATAGATTGCCCTGGTCAAGAATCTAGTCCATGGCATTATGGTGCCTAAACTTCTTCATAGATGATGTGGTTTGAGATCTTCCATGTACCTCTTTGATTATATGTAAATATGAAAACCTCCCTACTTAAGAGGGAGTGTTGGACAATGTAACTAGGTTTGTGTTGAAGAATCTAGGGCATCTAGGTTATAGTGAGATTCTTCTTACAATGATTCTTCTTATTAGAGTGAGTTCACTTACTTCATAAAATAGTTACCAAAACAAATGAGACAAGGACACAATATGTTGGCTCTCAACCAAGGCCAAACCTCTCTCTCCTAGAGAGAAAAAACTCTTCTGCAAATTTCTCTTATTGAAGCTTCAACTGACAAACGCCAAACCCTAGACCCTTGACAAGAAGATCCTCCAAGCACAAGTCAAGCCTTTCCTTTTGATCTGAGATCACTTCCTCTTGTAGCACCTCCTCCTTTTTTCTCCTTTCAGCAACTGATAGCTTTACTGCAGCAACCCTAGTTTGCAAGCCCTAGAAGGGACATTCTTCCTTTCTTCCTTCGCTTGAGATGTATACTTTCTTAATTAGGATGAGGAACTTATTCTTAACCCAACCGAGCTCTTTTCTCTGATGTAATTGCAGATCTGGGACAGCAGCAGTATGGCCCTTATTCTTCACACGTGTGAGGGGATACCTTCAAGAATTGTTGCTTTGTTTTCTCTCTTTCCTTCGCTTGAGTTGTCTTCTTCCTTCACTTGAGTAAGAGGCCTAATTGGCACTCTTTTCTAGCCCAACCAAGCCTCTTTGTATGACTATACTAGTAGGTCTGTTCTGGCAGCAAAACGAGCCTCTTTTCCTTGCACATGTGACTATAATTAGGCCTGAAATGGACCTTTCAAACTCGGCCTTCTAACCTTCCTTCTTTGCTGCAATAGAGACACCTTCTCTTGTCTTTTCGCACCCTTTTCTTGCTTCACTACTTCGTTGATTTCATAGATCACTTGCTTGCTTCTTGGGTGAGGTCGAATGGCCCTATATATAGGAGTTTTTCCCTCCTATTGAGCCGACTTGATCAATTGAGGTCGACTTGTCCTTAAAATTTCAAATTACTTATTTTGGTGAGACCGACATATAGAGGAGGTTTATGACTTTGCTTGAAGGTCATTCTTTGACTCTAATACATAAATTTACATGGTGTAACATGCTCATAAGGGTCTTCAACAATTACATTGACTCTTTGACTTTCCTAGAAGCACTCAAATATGTGCTTGACCTACCAAATGAGCAAGAAACTCATTTACAAAGATCAAAATTACATTTATGAAGACCGAACCTAGTTACACTTTCTTCAACAATTCGGTCTTCATTATTATATTTGGGTGAAATGTAATATATTTCTAAAGCAAAAAGAAATTTTTTATTATTATTAAATTGACTTATTAAAGCATGGGTTTCATGCTAGGGTCAATTACAAGTCAAGCCTCCATCGTAGGCTTTAGGTTGTTGTCAGTGTCATTTATTGTTTGGTCAAAGACTCCTCCATCAAGTCAGCCTCTTCAAGTCGGCCTCAATTAAATTATCTTCCAGTCAACATATTCATGTCGACTTTATACAGTGACACATCTATTCATATGGTCATGTCAGCGCATTTATGATGGACAAACTACTATATATACCAAGATGAGGTTTTCGCATTATACCAACACAGAAGCTCGCATAAACTTCATATAAGGACAAGTTCGATATCTCTGAAATGATGTGCGAATATCTCTGAAATGAAGCTCGGATTACCACAGGTTCGGTGTTATTACAATAACTTTGTTTCGGTACCAAAGCAACGAGAAGGGTATAACTACAGTGATCATGGTTTGGTTTGAGTTTAATGGTATGACTACAGTAATAAGGGCTCGGTGTTACAACAGCGAAGATTTTGGTGCATATCAGTGAGAAAGGTTCGATGTCACTACAATGAGGAGGTCTTAGTGCTAAGTGCTATTACAGTGATGATCTCTCGGTAGCATTACAGTGACAAGGATGACTTGATGGAAGGAGTCTCTAGTCTAGATTGTAAGGGTCTTAGTTGTCTCATCTTGAATCTACTGATGGAAGAACTTTTCCTGGGTTTTCCCCTAGAGAGGGGTTTTGCCCTGGCAGCATGCCTACATCTTGTGTTCTCTTTTATTTGTTGCTTGGTATTAGTCTTGATGATGAGAAAAGATAATTCAAGAGAACTAATAATAATAATTAAAACATCACAAGATAATGTCATAATCAGAGAAATCAATTAACTGCCACCTCCTTGGATTTCTCTAACATGAGGAGGCATTCATTCATCATCATAAGTTCAATCTAAGGGTCTTAGTCATCTCACCTTGAATCTACTGAAGGAAGAACTTTGCCTGGGTTTTCCCCTAGAAAGGGGTTTTGCCCTAGCAGCATGCCTACATCTTGTGTTCTCTTTTATTTGTTGCTTGGCATTAGTCTTGATGATGAGAAAAGATAATTCAAGAGAACTAATAATGATAATGAAAACATCACAAGATAATGTCATAATCAGAGAAATCAATTAACTGCCACCTCCTTGGATTTTTCTAACAAGAGGCATTCATTCATCATCATAAGTTCAATCTAAGGGTCTTAGTCGTCTCATCTTGAATCTACTGAAGGAAGAACTTTGCCTGGGTTTTCCCCTAGAGAGAGGTTTTGCCCTGGCGGCATGCCTACATCTTATGTTCTCTTTTATTTGTTGCTTGACATTAGTCTTGAGGATAAGAAAAGATAATTCAAGAGAATTAATAATAATAATGAAAACATCACAAGATAATGCCATAATCAGAGAAATCAATTAACTGCCACCTCCTTGGATTTCTCTAACATGAGGAGGCATTCATTCATCATCATAAGTTCAATCTAAGTAAGAATAAGTCACTAAAATAGGCCAGCAAAGGAAGAGATAATCTCAAGCAAAAGAAATCGAAGGTTTGCATCTATTTTAGGGCTTGAATCTATCACATGTGCGAGGAAGGATAAAGGCATCCATCTACTACAGAAAGGTTGAATTGCAAACCTTTAAGAAGTAAAATCAAGACAAGGAATCAATCTATCTTTCAAGCCGAGATCACAAGAAGACTAAATCTAGTCAAGCAAAGGAGGAAAAGGATTGAAATTACCCTAATTCCGCCACACGTGCAAAAAGTACAATCCATTGCAAACCGCTGAGAATTGCAGTTAAGGAGCCCAAGAATTTCATACTACTATTGCAAGAGCGAAAGCTAAAGTTGAAGAAGAGATTGTAGTTGAGTCAATAAAGGATTAGCTTTGACTTTAGACAAGTTGACTTGGTCTTGGAGAAGTTCTTGGTCAAGGGTCTAGGTCTTGGAATTCGTCAATTGAAGATTCTATAAGAAGAAGAATTTTGTGGGTTTTCCTCTCAAGATTGGAGAGGTTTTGGCCCTAGTTGATGGCCTATATCTTGCGTTCTTTGTCTCATTGTTCTTTATGTTTTCGTAGTTGTTTGACGAAGAGAACACAATATTAATCAAGCGAAAGAAGAACCTAATTAAGAAAAGTAAAAAGTCTTCACAAGCAGTTATTATTATAAGAGAAATCACCTAAACTTGTTGCCCCTAGATTTCTCAACACCAGACGCCCTCTAAAAGTTGACAGTACCAACTCCCTTGGTCACGTACTTTCCATTATCTCTTAGCTCAATATGAACCTCCATGTCCTTCTCCTCCAACTAGCCGAAATACTCCTTGTTCCCGGCCATATGGAAGGAGGCTCTAAAATCAATATACCATGTGTTGCTTCCTACTGAGCTTACCATGCAAGCTGTTAATGAGAAGTCTTTCTCAAACTGAGAAGCAAACCCATCTAACTTAGCTGATGCAGCAACATGATCCTTACCAAATCCCTTCTTTTGTTTTGGACACTTAGAAGCATAGTGCCCAAACTCATGGCAATGGAAGCGCTTGATCTTGCTCAAACCTTTCTTCTTCTTGTCACCCTTCTGACTAGACTCGCCCTTCCCTTTGCCTTTCTTACCCTTGGCTTTCCCTGCAAGAGAAAAATTCTCCCTGTCATCTGTATTTGTTGATCTACCTTCTCTGGTCCCTCTCTAGATCTCTTCCTGAATGTAGTCAATCCATAACCTTTCCCAACTAGGAAAATTCTCTCTCCCACTTATAACATCCCAAAAACCATACCAAGACTTGTGAAGTCCAAGTAAGGAAAAACTCACAAGATCATGATCAAATACAGTGACACCCACACCACCTAGCTCATCTCAAACCTAAGTGAACTTCGTAAGATATGTGATGATGGACTCTTCTTGTTTCAACAGGATACTCCTTAGCTTCTCTTAAGAGCAAGCTTCCTGGTATCACTGGAACTCTGATGTAGATCTAAAATATTCTTGAACATCTCAAAAGTTGTCTTCTTCCCATGGATATGAGGAACTATACGATCTTTGACCCCTTCTAGAATAATCTTCCTTGCCTTGATATCATACTCATTATGTTGGGTCAATTGTTGGGGATCTTATGGTGGTGTAATTGCGTTCTTGACAAACTCTCCCACCCCATTATCCTCCAGCACTATCGTGATCCTCCCTTTCCAAGAGACGAAGTTAGGCTCACTCTAAATAGTGGTCAAATTTCAATCCTTGTAACGCCATCCTTTCTCAGAGAACTCCCTCCAATCTAGTGTTGTCCTTCCTAACTAATCTGCATGGTTCACAAACTAATCTCGGTGCTAGTATTTATTTTGGTCTCTACTCTAATTCCATGTAGAAATTCCTTGAAATTTTGCAACTGCTATAATGAACAATTTGAACACTAGTTTCTTTTCATTAAGACACAGAATTTCTCTACCGTAGATAACCAGCGAAAATAAAAGAATATGCAGAGATAAAGAACACAAGAACATAATAAGTTTTTCGTGGGAACCCAACTGTGAAAACCCACTTTTTTGCTTGAGAATTTTATTGATAGATTTTTGAGCAATAAATCTCTTACATAACAATCTTGTTTCAATAGACAACACACTTTTTCTCGTTGCTTGACCTAAGCTTGAAACACCCTACTTGAAGACTTGATCCTGCTCCCTAAATCCTTCACAGCCTAAGCCTCATTTCCTAGCGCTAGAAATCCCTATTTCCTAGCGTAATTTAGGCTCCTATTCTTTAGGGAATTCTCCCTATTTCCTAGTGCAAATCCACAAGGAAATTGTCTCTGCAATCCTACGTATAGGCTCCTCACATGCTCCCCTAGCAAGAAATTTTTCTCACACAAACTCGTGCTCAACAAAAATGTACAATGATGTGCTTTTGTCCTCCTTATAAGCAATTCGACTCATCTAAACTTTGCAAGTTTATTTTTGGAACTCATACTTATGATTAACTAGTTAACTAAGTCTAATTGACTATTGTGACTCGTCCTAGCCACAAATAAACATTGAGAATTGTCACTTGTCCTTTTCCAAATCTAAGTCGCACTAGGAGACAAACAAAGTGAGCCTCTAACTATATGCATGAGTTAAATTGCTTCATGAACTCATCCTAATCTCTAGGAACTCGTGCATCTAAAGAAAGATTGACCGTGAGGTCTTCTTGACTAAGGCACAAGTCAAGAAACCTTTCTCGCTACTATTTTCAGCAAGATGCCCCCAGGATGGCTTTAACATTATTTGATGGACGTTGCTTTTTTTGAATCCCAACTGATTTCTAGTTACCATTGAGATGACAAGGGAGGGCTTGCACATCATCTTTGGAGCCCAACACTTGGCCTTGCATATATGATAATGCAATGTGACTCCTCTTAGCCCTAAAAGGGTGACATAGGTTATAATGTGGATGACGTCATGGTGGAGGAGGTACTTTATGGAGACATACCCATGCACTTTGAGCTTTTCCTAGAGTTAGGAGCACTCATGATCCATTTTGTCACTTGCTTATTTTTGGAGGATGACGTCATGGTGAAGATCATTATTTCCCACACGTGTAGGCTATTTTTGGCATTTTTGTTGTGCTTTTGAGCTATATTGAGGTCAGCTTGTGACCTTCGTCTTTTTGAACACCTAAGAAAACTTGTTTTAGGGCTTTACTTGTAAAATTATTAAAAATAAGGCATTTAGACCTCATATAAATGTAGGAGGCCTTATTTCATTTTATGATCATCATTCAAATTTCACTCATCACACTTTCCTCTCTTTGAGTGCACATTAATCCTTGTGCCTCTATTTGGCCAAAATGTGATCTTTTGCGGTGCAAATTTCTCCTGGAGATGGTATCTTGCTTGAGGATGGTTTCTTGGGATTGATTGAAGGGATTCTTGTGGAAAAATTTGTAAGTTTACCACATATTTTCTATATTTTGCATGTTTTATTTGTGTGATAAGGTTTCTACATGTGCCAAGATATAAATTGCTTGATTTATCTGGAAATATTGCTCCTCTATCATATGTAAAATTGTTTTCATGGAATCCTTGAAGAGAACTCCAAGTGTGCATCTCTTAAATTTAAAATATCCCCTACCAAGGAAGTTGCTAGGGATTATAAGTGGATGCCTTAGTCATCCCACGCGTTTCAACAAAATAGTTCATTAGATTTTTCCTATAAGACTCCATTTTCCAAACCCTATTCTTAAATAAATTTCTCCATCACTCTTAATTTCTAGCTATTTAGGGGTAGGGTTAGGGTTTATGTGAAATATTACAAGAAAGTATTTTTTTCATTGATATGTCATTGCTCTCTAGATAGGAATTGCATTGAATAATTGTCTAAAAGCAAAATCTAGCATTCTTTGCAAATTAGCCCCCTTTTTTTAAGTTGATGCAGTCATTCTTTTACTGTTTTGAGCATGTTTCAGCCATAGAACTCCATTGTAAACCCTAGATCGTTAATATCTAATTGAAGTTATTGTTCCTTTGTTGATTTATCATTGAGAGATCTTTTCTTCCGGCTGTTATATGACATCGCTTGCCTTACAACTGAAAATCTGCAAAACCCTAACTTATAACAGCCCTATAATTTATTTAATTGGTCTAGGGATGGAGTGCTTGAACTTTGGTAAAGATTACATAAGCCATCTAGGCTCTGCCAATGCTACATCGCAATACTTAGACCTCATCCATCACCATGAGCCATTCTTATTGAATATCCTTCAACTGATCTTCTTAGGTAAGTCTCCGTTGTGGCAAAATACCTCTATACAACCGAAGAAAGGTTGTTGAGGGGAATAGTGGCAACCAATCTCTTCTTGGCCTAAGGCTTGGATCCACCTAGTGAGGCTTTGCACTAGGCCTGCTAGATTTGGTGGCAACAAGGCCAAAAAAAACATTTTTGACGAGAAGCAACATGAAAATAAGGAGTTACAATTAATAATTTATATAGAAATTCATTGCCCAATTCAATGTTACATCTATATATTGAAATGAAGTTGTCATAATTATGTGTTCAACCTTGATGGAAGCATTGGGTACTTTCATCTTAAACATGAAGAAAAAGTTCTTGACATTTTGCAAAAAGAAGAAGAAGATGACATTGCATGACATTACAATGAAGCCATGTTTTAAAAGCTTCCTCAATGGAAGATCTTAAGTACAAAAGATGCAAAACGAAATTGATAAAGTTATTGCTAATAAAAAAGAAGAAATTTCTCATCATAAGAATCGTAGTCAAGGCTTGATCGCACAAATTAAGAAGTTCGAAAGGTAAAAAGATGTCCCAACAAGAAACACTGGAGCAACTTACCAACAAGGAATGTGTGTTCAATTAATAAATGATGACTAACCCCATTGAAATAGAGAAGTCATCAGATGTAGAATTCCACATCTTGGAAATGTGAACCAATACATATACAATCAGGCATCAAATATCAAAAAGATGCTTATATTGAAATCTTATCAACCATTAAATCACCAAAAGTATCAAAAGATCAAGGTTCCAAAAACACGGCACAAGATACAGGGATGCCTTATGTCATCATAATTATAAAATTCATCCTATTATTCAATGAACTAACCAAAGATGAAATCTAAATGAGAAGCTAAGAGAAGCTCATGTGTAGAGTTGTCACCGGATAGCTCTATAGATAATTGAATTAGGGTAATCTGACCCTCCCATGAAAAGACCATTCTGCTCAATGCTTCATAACTCGTAACATCTCATATC
Source organism: Pinus taeda (assembly GCA_000404065.3). Classification (NCBI taxonomy): domain Eukaryota; kingdom Viridiplantae; phylum Streptophyta; class Pinopsida; order Pinales; family Pinaceae; genus Pinus; species Pinus taeda. The sequence continues at coordinate 247,916 of APFE030924050.1, read as the reverse complement.
ATCAACCATCACAATATCAAGAACAGAGAATCATGAGAATGCGTTGCAAGCCAAAAGAAACACATGTTTTTTCATACAAATGCTGAAGGGCAATGTAATAAGCATAAATTATATAATAGTAAAATAAATGAAGTGATACATCTTTAACCAAGGGACATGACCTATCAACCATTGTGACAAGTCATAAGTACACTGTCACATGGCATTATATACACATATACTCCATTCCTATCTTATTCAATTATTTATATATTATTTGTACTTTATGGACTATGAATATGGCCTATTGTCCTTCTTATGTTGGATATTTAATAAATGAACTTTGTTCATTTCATAATATGACTCTAGCCCAAGCATGCTGAACTGCATGCTTCTGAAAGGACCCTATATTTTTTATGATATTATAAAATTTCAATTTCTAAGTACAACTTGCCAAGCATAATATGCCCATGTGTTGACCTTGACAACAACAGCCCAATTTCCAGTGTACTATGTATGACCTGTAAAATCATGGATATGTGCCACTGCATAACAAAATTTAACCTTTAAAGAGACATAGAACACCATAAGATGCCCTAGTCTGAATGGACTTGCCATACTACTTCGAATGACCCACCGCAGAGAGACTTCCAACAGTGGTTTAGAGCAGTTCTTACAAAGCAGTGTAGAACTGATTTTAAATTTAGGTGTTAAGAAATTCTGGGTACATGGCCAGTGCTGACCTCAGCCCCAAAAATAGCATATCCAAGTGCTTCCCTTGAAGAAAACTGTTCAGACAATGTTTCCTTTCTAAATTTGGTTTTAACTGGCACTGAAGCAAACAGTTACTCGAAGGTTAAATATTTTCAAGTTCAGGTTGAATTAGAATCCTTCAACCTCACAACCAGAAGCAATTAAAAACTATGCTACCAAGCTTCCATGGATATTATATGATTAAAACCAAATATGATCTATGCTACCAAGCTTCCACGGATGTTATACGATTAAAAACAATTGTAATTAGTAAAGCATGTTGCTCATCTTGACCATTAGTTGCTGAAATTCATATAATGACAAATTTCGAAGGCATTAAGAAAATTAAAAGTACATTCTAAATACTATTACCAACTGCATTTCCATCCCAAATATATTCCATTCAATTACCTCAATTGTCTTCCCGTTTGAAGCTGTAACTATGTCACCAGGCCGCATACCAGTGCCACTAATCATGTTTTCACATGCAGCGACAATGAAATGGACCTACAAAGAAAACAGAACCATTCAGCTGACCAGCATCACAATGCTTATCATCATACAGCAAAGCTTTCTTCCAAAATATAGCCTTGCAATTACAAAGATGATAAATCAGAAGACAATGGTCTGTAATCTATGACTAATATGTTCATTATTTTTCTAGAAAAACCAATTTATCCATCTAAACCAGATTTACCTCCACCCCGGGAGGCTTAATTTGACCAATAGCCTTTGCCGCACCAAGAACTGCTGCAGAACCTCCCATGTCAAACTTCATGAGTTCAATAAGACATCCTGGTCCTGTCTTGATGTTGTAACCTCCACTGCTCATATCAAACTAAAACAAATGACTAACTTCATAAAATATGAAGGCATGCTTAACAGACTAATATATTAAACAAGAGCAACAAACAGATAGATTGGGTAAATTATTCCTATAAGGAACAGAACCAAAAGATTGCTCAATACACAAGTGGATTGCACCTTGGATGAAGCTTTAACTGTTAGTCAATACATGCAAAAGAGCAAAAGTTTCCTCGCTATTGTATATTGAAATATCAGATTAATAATGTCAGATTAGAAGGCTCACTATTGAGTAAAATCGCTTTATGACTTTTGGGTCTTAAAATGGTCAAACTCAAAACATTTTAAACCATTGTCCGCCAAATAAAATTATTATTTCTTTACCATACACTAAAACGGGGCAACAGCAAATTATCATTACAAGACAATTTCTAAAAGCAGAATTGAATGCAAGACCTACAAAATTAAGCAGTTAAAATTTTTGGGGGTGAATCAGTCAAATAATCTCTTGTAAAATTAGAAAGGATGTTCATATAACTGAAGGTAATTTAAATTACCTCAAGTGCCTCCACAATCAACTCCCAAACTAAACAAAGTCATAAACTCCAAATAAGACTACAAGTGCTGCAGTAGACTGTAGAACACAAGACAACAATCAAGTTACTTGTGTGGACAAATTGCTGGGACACACTTCCCAAAATATTGCTCAATACACAAGTGGATTGCACCTTGGATGAAGCTTTAACTGTCAGTCAATACATGCAAAAGAGCAAAAATTTCCTCGCTATTGGATATTGAAATATCAGATTAATAATGTCAGAATAGAAGGCTCACTATTGAATAAAATCGCTTTATGACTTCAGGATATATTAATGTTCACCCTTTGTGTAAAGTGGTCTTATCCCACGTTCATGAGTGGAAATGAGTTGCTTAGTGAACAATGATTTATAAGGAGGTAAACTCCTTTGTAATAAATGTACAATTATTCATTGATAATATTGTATTGTGTTATTACGAATATCTTCCTTTGAGCTTAGTTATGTGACTCAGTCCTATCTAGGCTTTCCTCATTTAGTGATCTAGCTCATTTTTGTAATATGATATTAGTGCAAGAAGCCATATCAAGAGTCTCAGGCCTTTAGATGGCAAAGTTTTCGCCCTTGTGATTTCAGTGTGACCTGGAAAGAGAAACAAACAAGAGAGCAAGAACATATGTTTGGTGAAATAGGGCTATGTGAAAGTGCAAGCATTATAGCAACCATTTGAAGGAGCTGCCATACAGAAATTCCAGCCACCATACAATTTTATCATCCGACTGATGTATTTGTAGTAGCTGTTGTTTTTTTATTTACAGCCACTACTGTACAAAAATAGTACAACCGCCTTCAATTGTTGTACAGCATGCATGCAACCATACACCAGCAGAATTTCTAATTAGTTGACTTGGGTTTCCAGATCATCATACCAACAGTAGTTTCAAATTTCCCTGATTAGAAAATTAAACATGGATATGCCATTAGAAAAGTATTTTGGCTTCAATTTCCATGCCTAAAAAGTGAAAATCCAGATGCAACTAATGAACAGATACCTGGTTTGAAAAAGGGGCCAAGAAATCACCAACAAATCCAAACAAATTATTAGAATGGCAGAATTGGGATAACAAAGCCAAAGCTATTATTCGCTTTGCTCTCTTAGACTCTGAATTGCATCATATAGATCTTGAAAAATCATTCAAAGTAATCTGGGATAATCTGAATAAGTTATTTGGAACACAAGGATTGAATGGAAAGTTTTCTCTGAATATACCTAATCAAATTCAAGATGTCTATTGAAGACACTATGTCTAGCCACATAAACAATATCTCTCATCAAAAGGTTAACTAAAGTCAAAGATATAGTAGAGGAAGATGATGCCAAAGCCATTCTATAAACAGTCTACCTTCAATACAGTAATTTAATTTTTACTCTCAGTCAATTACCTTCTCAAACTCTGAGAGGTATGATTCCTGCTCTCTTTGGCTGAAAAGAATCATTACAGGAGAGACTGAAGGTGATCCTCAACCTAGACAGCATTATACTCGAGAAACAATTGTACTAGATAAGCTAAATATACTGTGGAGATGGAATGTTACTATTGCAAGAAAATGGGTCAAACAACATGGAACTGTAGATTTCAAGCCAATGGCATTTTCAATGGAAAAGTCAAGGACAGACCACATGTAGCTAATGCAGCCATTGTTGAAGATCCACTGGATGCCAACAATGGTGATGATCATACTGAAGAAAGTGCATTCCACACTTTTTAAGAAACCCACGCATTGACAACAAGAATAGATCTAGTGCTGATACAGCTCAACATGGGTGGTTTACCAAACAGTTTGGGAGTTTATGGATCATGGGATCCCTCGTTAGGGTTTTAAACTTCTAAGACATGCATGTGGATGGTTGTCCAATAGTCAGATTATGATACATGCATGTGGATTGTTGTCCAGTAATTTAATTCAGGAGATTTGTAATATGGAAATCCAAGGAGGTGGAATCCAGGAACCCGGTAATTCAACTTGGAAGCTGTGCCTTTACAAAAATTAGGAGGCAACTAGATGGGGCTCTACCTAATCCAAGAACTGCTTTCCAAAGAAGAGGCTTTTGAAAAATGTTTGGTTCTAATTACTTCTGTTCATTTTGTGTTCACTCAATATGTGTTAGCGTTCAATTAATATGTTTTGCTTTCAGTACCGTGATCCTTAAGAAGAAGGGTTAGAATATAGGGCTTACTATGTAATAAAATTATAAAGTCACTATATGGCTTTAGGATATGTTAATATTCACATTTTGTGTAAAGCAGTCCATCCCACATCCCTAAGTGGAAATTATTTGCTTAGTGAACAATGATATATAAGAATGTAAGCTCCATTGTAATAAATGCGCCAGTTATTTACTGATAATATCATATTGTGTTATTGTGAGTATCTTCCTTTGAGCTTGGTTATGTGACTCAACCCTATCTAGGCTTTCCTCATTTAGTCATCTAGCTCATTTTTGGAATAAAAATGGCAATCCTGAACTGTTTAGATGACACAGAAAAACATGTCCTCGAGTATGCAAAAAAACACAGAGGATTGTAGAAAGATTAACATGGTCAGAGTAGATTAACATTGAAGGGTAAATTATATTCAGCTGAGTAGATCAGATTTTACCGACTTAAGCTTTCCAATAAGGTAATTTCTATTTTAAGACATTAGCACAGCCCTCTTAGAAGGTGACATACAGTTTTGTTTGTCCATGATTGAATAAATGTAAGAATTGAATAAAAGAAAGAAATTACATCAACATGTACATGTCCCTGCAAATGTAGGAGATAAATGACACAGGATGAAAATGCACCTATCAAATGTCAATCCTTTTCCAACTAAAGCAAGTTTAGTCTTAACATCTCCAGTTGGAGGCTTGTAGCAAAGGTGAATGAACTTTGGAGGGTTTGCAGATGCTGCAGCCACTCCTAAATATGATCCCATTTTCAACTCTTCACATTGCTCTACATCCAATATCTTTGCAGTGAGTACATCACTGTAAGCAGAGGCAATGTTGGACGCTTCATTTGCAAGTGCACCTGTACAACAAGGGCAGTCATATTAGACAGCTAACATCTACATAATTCTAATTACATAAACTCCTCCATATTCACTAATGGCCATCAAATCTATATCTTTGTAGTTGGTTTAATACATCTTCCTGCAACTAGCAATAATGAAATTTAATATTTCTGAAAGCTTATACAGAATGAACTCCAATGAATAATAAACTATTGTCTTAAAAAGATGAAAACTTTATAGAGAAGAAAAAAATATTCAAAAGACATCCAAAGTAGTAGAAAACATTCACTTGAATAAAATAATATATTGAAAGAACAACTTTCTTCATCATGTTCTGGACAGAAAAGAAAAGAAAAAGAGAAAATGTATTCAGAAATCAATCAATTGCAATAGCCACACCATACAGATATCCCTGAAATATCATTTTTTCTAACTTTACCATTGCACTTGAACTGTCTAACATGCAAATGCTATTATTATGTGAGAGGCCCATAAGACTGAAAAGAAAACATGCAAAAAAAGCATGAACTTACTAGGAGTAATTACGTTTGCAGGTGCATTTACAAGTTGCCTAGATAGAATAACTCCAGAACAAACTTGCTGGATATACTTGAACTTCTGTTCAAACTCAGGACCACTGCCAAGTCCAAGAAAATCCAAACACTTGAAGAAAGAAGGCTTCTTTGCCTCTGACTTGAAACGAGTGTCCTCATAAATACCCAGAAGCACCCCTGAAATGGCATCAGATGCAAATATTAGAATCCTAAAACATTTAAATTCATGTCCAAATCAAAACATCAACTGAAGAAGTGCATATTCGAACTCCTTTTATGAAATTCATTCACAAAAAAAAAAAGCAAAGAACGTCTAGGTTAATTAAATCAGGGCACTATATTTTCTCATGTCTCAAGCAGCAGCATTCTTCTACAGTTCTACCGCATATATAGTGGCTCGGGCATCAAGGGCTGCTGCTCAAGCTCAAAGAAGGGAAAACAATTTGGTGATTTTGTTGCAGCTTCTCCTCCAAACCTAACTGTTATTCTTAGGACCTGCTGCTAGTGTTACTGCTCCAACTGCTGGAAATAGAGATGCAATTGCTGGAAGAGTATCTGCATGAAAGGAAAATCAAGAGAAAAACTACCCTTTGCGGAAATATGTAACTACAGGGCGTTAAGGTGTCAGTGGAGAAAACCTCTATTGGACATGCAACTATAATTCCAAGTCAATGCCCATTTGTTGGGCCTCAAAGCAAGAGAAATTGGAGCATGTAAAACTGTGACTCCAAACCAAAGAAAGAGTTTTGCAAGAGAGGATTTTATTGGCATGGAGCACATGACAGCAGCATGTAGGACATATAGAGATGATGATCCTCTCTTGCAACCATATGGGGGGTTAGGGTGTTGATGGAGGAGACTTCCAATGGACATGCAACTACTGCATGTCACCTTTAAGAACAACTATTTCCAAGTCAGGGCCCAATTGTTGGGCCTCGATGCAAGAGAAAATGGAGCCTGTAAAACTGTGACTCCAGAGTCCAAACCAAAGAAAAAAATTTGCAAAAGAGGATTCTATTGGCAATGGGCATGAAGCATGTGGCTGCGGCATGTAGGACTCATAGAGATGATGATCCTCTTCCATTCCTAGAGATTTTAGAAATGATGATCTTATGATCCTCTCTAATACCCTAATCTAAATATATATAGTCGCATGCATGTTGTGCCCAGGGTGACTAGGTAATACCTAAGTTACCAGGATGCGGATCCAGATTCAGATACAGATCCGCCAATTTTTTGAAAAACCAGGATCCATAAATGGCAAGTACAAGCAAATATAAAACATTTAAAAATTTAAAAATTTAAATTTAATTAAATATAAAAAAAAAACATATCAAATTTTAAATAAAATTTAATACAATAATAATTATATAAAATAATTCCAAACTTATGTAGCATATAAATTAATGAACATAATAAATTTAAAAAAAAAATAAATAAACATATGTTGAATTTTTAAAATCATACTCAAAAAGTATTAAATAATATAATTTAATCATAATAGATTATACAACATTAGAAATATTTAACATATTTTTAGTTATAATATTTATATCAAGTAAATTATTAAACTTATTTTAGAAAACTTACTTTTAGAACTGGAAAAGAAACTTTAAAATTGGTTAAAATAAAAATTTAGTTTTTAAACTTCAAAATATCTAAATAAAAACTTACTTTTTAAACTTTAAACATATCTAAAAAAAATACTTTTTAAACTTTAAAATATCTGAATAAATATGAGTGGATTATAAACTTCCCGTAACCTGCATTAAATTTTAAAGTTTATAATGTCTTGTATTAAACCTTATAATATGGTCAAATAACATAAAATAATAAATTGGCATTGGCAGACTCCCTAGTTTATTTTCGCCAACGCCGATTCATTAATCCATTTCTTATCATTCCTTAATTGGCCTGCTTCTGGATGATTAAATTTTCTGTTTTGGAATTTTGTTCTGACATTTGCTGCAGATTGTGTGTTGACGTTGACAGTTTTTTACCCGAGAGAAGCTGGACGGAACGGTTCTGTGCCGATCCGCATCCGAATCCATCTCCGATCCGCGGATCCAGCCATTAGACCTGATGGATCCGGTAACATAGGGTAATACCCTAATCCAAATCTACTCAACCAATGTGCCCTCCCAGGTGGATAGAAGTGCAAAAGATGGTACACCCCAACTCGAGGATAACTATGAAATTCATGTAGGCATACTCCTCAGAATCTACACCCTCTTCAACTCTTCATGCAAGTACACCCTAGCAATCTAACAATAGATAAACAAACCCTACCCTTTCTCTCCTACATAACTCTAGTGTTACTCTCAAGAACACTAGTGTTGTGCCATCATAACAATATGTTGTGCCTTCATACTAATTGCATGAGAATCAAGGTAGCCTCTATTGGTACTATTGCACAATAAAAAAAGAGAACCAATTACAAAGCAGCAAGGTAAAAAACTTACCCTCGCTCTTTTGAGAAAGGTGTTCTCCACCAAGCCCAGTTTCTCCCTCGACATCTCAAACTTCCCCTTGGCCAAGGGCTTCATCTAACTATATACAACCTATGGATCTACAGAAATATACTCAAAAACCTTGCCCATTTTAATTTAAACTCAATCGCTAGGGAAATGGTACAAAATGTCTATATGCTTTTTGCAATCCTAAAACAATGGATTCTCAAAGAATTTATTACAATTCTAATCATCACAATATACCACAATAGGCCCCAATATTTAATTGATCAATTATTTTATCAACTTGCAAAGCCAAATGGCCTCACGACTAGCTAAACTAGATGCCGTGTACTCTACCTTTTTCAGCACACACTTATACTAAGGAGGGGGTAACTAGAATATAAGACAATTCTTACTTGTTTAAACATTCATGAACCATAAGAAAACAATCACAGATGAGATCTATAGCTACGGAACATGGAACACAAAATTTACATTGAAACCTTTTTGGAAGAAAACCACAAAACTTCTTTTTATAATTCTTTGCAAGCACCAAGTACTATTACAAATATTTGTAGGCACCAACCTATTGGAAACATCAAACTCCACTGTTGCAAATATTAGTAAGGCACCAAACTACTTCACTGAGTATGCTTGCTACTTCTACCTTCACTAGGTCTATTACCTGCTTTTTCCTTCACCAGGTATGCTTGCTATGATTGCCTTCACCAAGTCTACTTGTACAACAAGCCACGTATCCAATTTTGCAAACCTGATTCTGAAATTTTTATTTGAGGCCCTTTTGTATGTCTCCTCAGATCTCTGAAATTTTCAGAGTCTGAAAATTCCTAGAAAATAAGTTACCACAAAAATTCCAAGCTGACATATTTGAAATCGAATTCAAGATCATTTAGAAACCCTAACTTCCACAAGGCATGACTCATTTGAAGCATATTTAAGAATCAATCACAAACCTTAAGTTCCATAAGGCATATCTCAAAAAGTATAGCAAACCAATCCTTGAAATTTTTACCACATGTACAGGAAGATCTTGCCTCCATCTAATCAGAATTTCACGGTTTAAAACATCCCAGAGGAAACGTTATAGCAAAAATGGCAAGATGACTTGTTCACTCCACATATCAAATTTTTGCACCACCGTTAAAACCCCAAGAGTATTCCCCAGCTCCTCTTATGCACCTCAGATCTCTTCTTGTTTGGATAATCTGCAGATGCACTCATTTATCCTTATTTATAGTGTTTTTGCATCCACTTATGGGGGCAACTTGTAAAACTGGTTGGGCATACCTGTACTTTCTAGCTAGGCCGACCTGACAAAATCTTTCATATCTCATCATTCATATGGAGCTGAAGGGAGTGCCATATACCGTGGCAGAAGTCTCAAAATAAGCTTTTCAACCATTTATCCTATGCTCCCATTTGAGCTAGGGCTTTAGAGCAAAAAAGTCTTCAAAGATAGGGCATCCAAACTAGAAATCAAAAAAACTAGGTATCCAAACAACATTTCCAACAATCTTTATCTTGGACATTTGTAGTCTTCTCATGTCTTTGACATCAATGACAACAATATTTCCAATATACGTCCATTAAACTAAATGACAATGCTACATGTTTCCTACTAAACCAAGACATCATACCTGAACTCAAACTGAAGTAGAACCCTAAAGTACTCTTCCTACCACTTGCAATCTCAGCCAATAAGAATCCACAAAACCATGCAACATGAAATTACCATGTCAAACCACGATGCATTGTGCTCTTCAAGTATCAATGCACATGCTTTGTCGTGATCTAATAAATCTGCGTCAAGTCAACTATGTATCGGTTTGAAGTGTTCACTACAATAATTGAATATCACGTCTAATATTCAGCAAATATATAAGGAAACCAGTCAACTACTTGTACATAGCTAGATCTACCAAAACTAAATTTGAAGACGTTGATCACTTCAGATTTGGTATCATAAGAGTAGCCATAGGATGACAATCCATCATCTAAAATCTCTTTAAAATCTTGACCACATATTTACCTAACGCAAGGAAGGCCTCACATAGACTCTATCAAGCCTCTAGACCCAAGAAATAGTGCATAAGGCCAATGTCCTTCATATCAATCTTGCATGCCAACTCTGTCTTGCACCATACCATGAGCTTCTCAAAACTACCTGTAAGTATAAGATCACTACTTCCAAGGCTAAAACAAGCAAATTAGATTTATCAAATAAATAATGAAGAATGGAATCTACACTAATTTTAGTGAGACCCAAACCTTTCAAGTACCCTCAATCCTAGAGTACGATGCACATAGTGTCTGCATTTGCCCATAAAGGGCCTTTAGACAACATATATGGGTATCTTTCCATGCATCTCAAAACCTCTTAGTTTATTGATGTGCATTGCATTATCAACTAAACCATTCAAAAACATTGTCTTTCAATCCAACAAATAGAAACGGCAACCATGATGTTAACATTGTAGGAAAGGGTAACACTATGAGGATGTTTGCAACACTTGGTGGTTCTCCTGCAGCTCGATGGCGAATAGCTCAGGTGGTCCTCTCCACTGATGCCTAATATAGCCACCTTCCCAGGTGGTCCTCTCCATTGATGCCTGATATAGCCACCTTCAATCCTTTGATCTCCAGTGGGTCAAAATTCTTGAAGACAAAGTCATCACGCTTTGTCAAAAAGATTGAAGGTATTCCAAAGGTGGTCCTCTCCAATCAATCCTCACACTTTGTCAAAAAGATTGAGGGTATTCCAAAGGTGGTCCTCTCCAATCAATCCTCACGCTTTGTCAAAAAGATTGAGGGTATTCCGAAGGTGGTCCTCTCAATCCAACAAATAGAAATGGAACCATGATGTTAACATTGTAGGAAAGGGTAACACTGTGAGGTTGTTTGCAACACTCAATCATTCTCCTACAGCTCAATGGCCACTAGCTCAGGTGGTCCTCTCCACTGATGCCCGATATAGCCACCTTCAATCCTCTGATCAATGGGCCAAAATTCTTGAAGACAAAGTCCTCACGCTTTGTCAAAAAGATTGAGGGTATTCCAAAGGTAGATATCAATGCTTTTCGATCCATAACAAGGGTTCTTCAACTTGCAAAACGAGTTTTAGTGGGCCAGTTCATGGGGATTTGGCCTTCCTTGCACTCCTTGAAGCAGTGGGTAAATAAAACTTGGCAACCACTGATGAAGGGTCAAATTTCCTATTCTTTTTGTGGGAGAGGGCTTTATACCACGTTCTTCGAGAATATGGAAGGCCGAGACTTTATCTTCAGAGGCAGCCTTTATTTCATGGGTGTTGGGGTTCTCTAGCCCAGATTTTAACTTGCAATGTGATGTTCCTTCAACAGTTCTAGTCTGGGTTAAATTCCCCTTCCTTCCTATGTAATGTCGGAATGATGCCACTTTTATAAGTATTGGAAATTCCCTAGGTAAGTATTTTGATCAAGTCGAGCTACAAGCGAGTTTGTTTTCTTGTGTTAGGATTTGTGTGGAAGTAGATATGGGAAAAGGGCTTCCGACCGCAATAAATCTCAATCTGGGTAATTGGTCTATATCCATGAAGTGAATTATGACTAGCTCCCTTTTAAGTACAAAGTTTGTCACAAGTACGGACACTTTGCTAGACGCTGCAAAAAGAAGACCGAGGAGCAACAGAATCATGTGGAAGAACAGGATCAATGGCAACAGCCCAAAAGACAGAGGACAATCCAAACAAACTAACAACTAGACATGGCAGAGTGATCCGACAAGGGGCAAAGGCAAGGGCACAACCTCTCTGGCCCAAGCAAAATCAGCTCCAAGAGAGGGTACCAGCAATCACGGTGCAATGAAGGCTAATAGCAACAGCTTCGAAGCGCTCAACCTAGTTGAAGAGGGAGGCAAGATTCCCTCAAGCAATATTCCTTCCTCTACTAGGAAGGACAACAAAGCCCCTCCTAGTCTTCCCACAGTTGGCATTTTGCCCTTGAGAATGCCTCTGTCCATGTGCCAGGCGAGATCGCCACTTCCTCGAATGAGGGCAAGTTCCACTCTCCTAGGGTGGCTAGAATTGGCCCCTCCCTTGCCAGTTAGCTGAGGAAAAATCAAATAAAGAGAAAGAGAAGGAACAAGATCACATTCATCGTAATGTGGGAAGAGAAACTAACAAAGAGATTCGAATCAAAAAACATGAAAAGGACAAAGAATTGAAGGCGAGGTATTATGGATAAACACATCACATGGAGATGGAATAGAAGGAAAGGAGGCAATCAATCATGGGCTACAAAATCTAATAGTAAATGATGAAACTGATCTCCTAGAATTGCAGGGAGTTGGGATCGGATAAAAGAATATCAAAGGTTAAATCATTAACTCAAAAAGGAAAACCCCATATTCTCTTATTTCAAGAGACTAAATTGAGATCTATGGTCAACAATTTGGTCTTAAATATGAAAGATTCAGTCAATTCTAGCAGCTTTGATGTTAAGTGCCCAAACCTAAATGATCTAGTGGATTAGATGAAATATGTTGTAATCAAGGAATATATTTTGAAGTAGGCTATATGTACTTCAAATTTTGTTTAATATTCGGGTTTTATTGGAAAGTATTCACCTCCAAAGACCCGTATATATTTAGTATCAGTTGTATTCCTCTTTTGAGGATAATTTTGGTTCAAGAGTTTGTAGATGACATTGAAGATGGAAGAAAATCATAATGTAACTCTCGATGTACCGATGTGATCGGGCCACAAATCTTGCAATTAATACAAATATTCCCATTATATATATATGCCAACCAAAATTGGATGCTCAAGCCATAATGGACATGATAGAAGTATACTCGACAATTGAAGCAAAGGTCTCCTCATACTCAACTCCCTCTCTCTTGGAAAATCCTCTCACTGTGAATATCGCCTCTTCCTTCTTTGTGATGCCATTCACTGCATGCTTTTGTTGGAAACCAAGAAAATACTGAAAGGGGGTAAATCAATATTTTAAAACTTTTAATAGTTATTTAGCCAATTAAACACATTCAACAATATAGCAATGCATCAATCACATAAAGTTTAAACACAAGATATTTACATGGTAACCCATAGGAGAAAAAACCACAAATCTTCTTTTAATTATAATGTAAATGTAAGCACCAACTTTAATTTACATTAGATTATGTAGGCACCAACCCCCTTTCTTTTGGAAGAACCCACTTGCTAGTGTTGGAAAATCAAAAAGGCAGAACGATTTTCTTATGTTGATAATTGCTTGTGATATTCTTTTGTTCTTATTAACTTTCTTATGTTATTCTTTTATCTGTGTTTCATCAATCAATTATCAAATATAAAACATGAAGATCAAGGACACTAGATTTAGGCAGCCAGCCAGGGAAAAACCCCTATATAGGGGAAAACCCAGTCAAGAACCCTTCCTTCAGTAGATTCATATGACAGTGAGACAACCAAGAGCCCTAGACCAATAGACTTTCCTCCTCCACCAAGTCAACCTTCTATGATGCAGCAACCTTCAATCTTCTCTTCTTGTTCAATAGCTTCAGCTCAGCAACATCCTAGAAACTTCGATCCCAATTATTGCAACCACTGCAGAAATTTCGACCCCCAGCTTTAGAACTTCGATCCTACAATAGAGACAGAGTTTTGGCCCTAGCTTCATCTCAATATCTTCGCACGTGTGAGAGAAAGGTAGCCCAAAAACTTGATTTTCTTCTTCTAGTTTTTTTCCTTCTTCTCCTACAACTTCGCACTCTTTTATGCAACTAGTTTACCGCAAATTTTACTACAAATTGAACTTGATCAGAGTGTGTGACAAATGAGATCAAGTTGCTCCAATATATAGACTTCTGGTGAGGTCGAATTACTCTCTTTGAGGCCAAGTTGGTGGGGGAGGCCTAATAGACCTAATTTACAATAAAATAATTTTCTTCTTTGACAAATAATTCCCAAGAAGGGTTCTTTACAATATGACATGGACAAGGACACTTGACATAAACCCTAGATGTCTACAATGGAGACCTTGACCTAAAAACAATTAACCCAAACATGAAACTCATGCTTTAATAAGTCAATTTATATAATAATAAAATTTCTTTTTCTTTCTTTTGATAAATACATTTCATTATGACTCAAGTACAATTATGAAGACCGAACCTAGTTACATTCTTCAACACTCCCTCTTAACTAGGGAGGTATTCATAATTTACATATATATACAAGTATATGGAATTATCAAAACACATGAACTACAAAGAGTTTAGGCACACTCAGTGCCACAGACTAGATTCCTGACAAGGGCAATCTATCCGAGTGGATCTGGGTAGGACTAAGATGGACTAAAGCCTTCAGTCACTATAGGTACCATCAGGCTTACTTACTAACCATCAACCTAGGGATCTAGGTGCGTAATTTAAAGTCAAAGCTCTATGACCAACACCACCCTCCCTACTTCAAGATCTAGACATTAGACACATGTAAATGTCCTCCCAAGAATTTTGTATTACACACGATGCCTCAACACTTCCGATTATTTAAATCGGTAAACATCAAATATATCCCGATCAATTAGATCAGTAACAACAAATAAATCAAGCATGCTTATAAACTAAATTAGAAGTCCAAACATGCTTCCAAAACTTCGACTTTTTGAGGAAAGATTTAACTGTATAGACACAACCCCAATCAGCAACAAGCTTTCAAATACATATAAGTAAACACAAACCTTCGAGATCCTCAATCATCTCAATGCCACTTATATCAAGTTATTCATATGCAACTAGTCAGAAGCTTTTCTTCTTTAACACTAAGACATCCTCAATACTTTGTAGTGCATGCATTCAATCTCAATTGTTTAATTTTTAACTTAATCATCAATATTATTATTATTATCACTATTATCCTCTTTATGATATTATTATACTATTATCAAAAAGAAATTCAAGTCTCTCAATCATGAGACTCAATCATGTCATATGTAACTCCCCTCAATTAATTCATATGTTATTCTTTCTCTCTCACTTAATGGATTCATTCCTCTCTCTCTTTAATGCTCTTACACACTTTAATGACTCGTGATAAAAAGATTCCTCAAACACCTCTTTAATGCATAAGTTACACTTCTCTCCTAAATGCATAAGTGACACTCCTCTCAGTTGAGAAATCTAGGGCTTTTCAAAGTTAACAATTTCTCTGCTTGATAATTGGTTGTGATATGCTTTTACTTCTTTAACTTATTAATGTGTTCTCTTATTAGTGTGTTCTCTTCATCAAGACAATTACCAAAATAAATAAAGACAACTGACACAATACGTAGGCTTCTTCAGCCAGGGCCAAAACCTCTCACCTCTTGAAAGGAAAACCCAATCAAAATTATTCTTCTAGATCTTCAATTGATAAGTACCAAGACCATGACATATACCCTTGACTCTAGTATCCTCTCAAGAACCTTGTCACTAACCTTGAAGCTCAGCCTCTTCTTTTCCTTGCCTTTCTTCTTCACCTTGAACTGCTTCACCTCGACTCCTTCTAGAGAAACTCAGTCTCTATATTTTCTCCTGCACCTTTACAACTTCCCTAAAGAATCTTGGTCTCTAGGTCTTCTATAGAGAAACTCGGTATCCACTTTGATTACCCAGAAGAGTCTTTCCTTCGCTGCCCCAGAAGGTTCCTTCCTTCGCTATCCTAGAAGAAACCCTACTTCACAAATCCCAGAAGAATTCTACTTCGCATGCCCAGAAGAATCCTATTGGTATGCCCAAAATAAACTTCTCTTTCTTCACACCTCTTTCTAGTCCTCTCTTTGTACCTTTCTTCTACCTTCTCTTCGCACTTCTGTAGCCGAAATCGGATTGAATTGCTTATCCGAATTGTGTGTCTTCAAATGAGGCCGAGTTCTCCTATATATATACACCTCTTCACTGGGTCTGTAGGTCAACTTGACAGCTGGAGTTAGCCAACTTGTTCTAGCAGATTGTTCATCGTTTGTAGGCCGACTTGAAGAGGTTTGGTAACAAGTTCTTGGAGGATACTTTACATAGACAATATTGACCTTTTACAAAGTGTAACATGACTTCATTTACATGACAATGACTCTTACATTTTATGACTAGATGATAAATAAATCCTAAAGACTCTCAATGGGAGTCTTGACTCAAAAACAAAATCCCTTGCTCATGAAACCCATGAAGCAAGTCAATATAAAAAAACTTCTTATTTACATCTCATTACATAAAATCATAATTACATGTCATTATGAAGACCAAACCTAGTTACACTTTTCAACACTCCCCCTTAACTAGGGAGGTATTCATAATGGTACTTGGACTTTCTCAATCTAAAGAATCTCCCATAAGAAGAATTCGGATTTGTAACTCATTTGTATAGCATTATATCAACCAGCATTGTTATATAGCAAGGCCTTGACTAATAGCTCTATCTCTCCCCAAGATCGGAGCACAATGCTAGCGAGACCAATGACTTATAGACATATTCATCATTGTCTCTCTAGGAACATGCATATTAAGCTTGGCAACTAGGGCCAAACTTCACCTTGGACAGTTCATATGAAGTAGTTGATATTTTTATTGGATTCCTCCCTCCGAGAGGTGTAGGATTGATCTAAAGATCATCCCATTCTGACATGTACAAATGGAATTATGAATTTATTTTGATTATGGACAAATTGTCAAGGTCGGCCAGCCATCTAATTTGCACCCTCAAGCCCACAATGTTGCATATAAATACAAGGAGCCTCCTCCTCATTTTGGCATCACATTCACAGTCATTCTTCTCTCTCTCCTTCGTTGATTGGGTAGAAATTTCAAACACAGCTCTCTACACATGCGAAGGAGTGTCCTTTTCTATTCCAACCATTGACCAACGTTGACTAAAATTGCAAGAGACTATTTTGACTTGCGTTGACCAGTGTTGACCTATTTTGAATACGGTTTTGTGGGGGATCTCTGTTTGGGTAGGCCACACTACAGAAGGGTTTGTTGCAACATTGACTTTCATTGACCAGATTTGACTGAACTTTTTCGAACTATTTTTGGGCTGATTTCGCTGAACTTTTTTAGACTATTTTTGGGATGATTTGACTAGCTGTTGGAGGCCGAGTTGACCAAGTTTGACCGAGCTGTTTTGGAGTCAAAATCTGCCATGTTGACCAACATTGACTTTCTGGTTAGGGCTTTTTGTTATTGCTATTTGACTAGTCAAATTTCACTTTGATTGGGCAAGTGAAAATTGTATATTGTACTCTCTCTGTTGAACTTTTGAAGAATTAAAAGAAGAATTGATAAAGGGTTTCCCCACATTGGGGTTTGTCCCTGGTTGGTGCCATATCTTGTGTCCTCTTGTCTTTGCTTGTCTTCTAATGTTATTGTTTATGTTCTACCTGCATTTTACTATCATGTTGATGTAATTGCTAAATTGGATATTGATATTGGGCTAATAAGAAAATGGAAGTAAAATTGCTCTTAAGCATAGAACATACCATTGTTATCTAAAATTAACATGGTTTCAAAGTTGAGGCGAACACAAAGCCCAAGCAAGAGTGAGAAGAGCAATCACTTAGAGGAGCAATCATGGATCAAGGACAAGACTCAATGACCTCCACATCCTACTTCAACTCTCACTGATAAGCTTCATGATAAGTCTGATTATCATGCATGGAAGATGTCTCTTGACTTGACTTTAGAAGAGCAAGTTATTATGGATTATGTGCAGGGGAAGATTTTTGAACCTCCTTCAAATGCACCGGCTGCTGCTAAGACAAAGTAAAAGAAGGGTGAAGTCAAAGCAAAGAAGATCATCAGGGATTCTATTCATAAGCATTTAGTTGCTTACATCTTCGATTTGAACACATCGGAGGAGATATATGACAAGTTGGTTGGCATGTTCAAATCTAGCAATGCAAACCATGTTTTTTTCCTCAAGAACAAGCTTAAGGATATAAAGAAGGGAAGAAATGAAGATATTCAGTCCTACTTCATGAGGATTACTGAGATAAAAAATGATTTTCTTTCAATTGGAGAAGCTATTGTTGATAGGGAGCTTACTCTCATTGTCCTTGTTGGACTCCCTCGTGAATGCCACGTGTGCAACACCGCTATTCTTAACAACGACGGGATTCCAGGTTTTGAAAATTGCTGACCAGATGTTCTCAAGAAGAGACAAGGATGATGGAACTAGATATGCCTTCAAATAGGAATGATCCTACTGCATTCTCCCCTCATCCCAAAAAGAAAAACAATGTGGGTTCAAAGAAGCAATGTCAAGGAAGGTCGGGTTTCAATAATGGAAGGAAGGGAAGATGCTTCATTTGCAACAAGTTTGGCCACTATGCTAGGGAGTGTCCTAATAGAAGGGATACACCTCATGATGATGACAACCACAACAACAACAATTTCAGGGGCAACCACAATCAAAGGAATGGCAGATTCAACAACCAAGGAAAAAGGAATGCTCCCGCTCCTCATCAAGGAAATGGTTGCCCTCCCAAGAGATCTAGAAACACCAGGTATGATGAATCTAATGTTGTTGATAACAAGCAAAAAGAATTTTATCTTACATCTGCCCTCTCTATTGTATCTCCTCCGGACACTTTGGGAAATTGGTTGATTGATAGTGGTGCCTCAAGGCACTTCACTGCGTATAAGGAAGCTCTTTCAAATCTGATTGAAAATGATACAAATTTCGAAATTATCCTTGAAGACAATGCCACCTATCCCATGAAGGGAGTTGGGAGTGTTACTCTTCAATTGAATCAAGGTAACACCATTCATCTACAAGAAGTACTCTATGTACTCGATCTAAAGAAGAACCTAGTATCTATCTCGGCGATGGAGGACAAAGGATTCAAGGTGGCATTCATCGATGGAAAGGTACATGTGCGTAATAAAAATTTCAAAGATGCATTTACACTTGGATTCAGGGTTGATAGCCTATATCAAGTTGGAGCCTGGAGGAAGTCCATTGGGAGCTATGTCTTGCGACACATCACTTCAATCTGAATTATGGCACCGGAGGTTTGCTCATCTACATTATAAGGCTCTACTCGATGTGAGGAAGATGGTGACAGGTATGCCCAAATTTAAAGTAGAACATGAAGGTGTTTGTCAGGGGTGTGTCGAAGGAAAGCATACAAGGGGACCATTCCCCTCAAGTGATAGCAAGACCACCGACATACTGCAATTGGTTCATTCTAATCTATCTGGTATTATGCTATCTTTATGAATGATTTCTCCCGCAAGGCTTGGATATATTTCTTGAAGAAGAAGGACGGAGTATTCTCATGGTTCTGTTCTTTCAACGCTTTGATCGAAAATCAAACTGGGAAGAAGATCAAAATATTGAGGATCGATAATGGAACTGAATATGAATCAAATGAGTTCAATAATTATTGTAGAAAAGTTGCATTAAGAGGGAGACTACTACTGCATATACTCTTGAGCAAAATGGTGTTGCTGAAAGGAAGAATTGTTCTATCGTAGAAGTCACTCATGCCATGCTTCTTGATCAAAGCCTTCCGAAGTTCTTATGGGCCGAAGCTGCAAACACCGCCGTGTATGTTCAAAATAGATGCCCTCATCAAGCGTTGGACTCCAAAACTCCTGAAGAAGTTTTCACCAGTAAGAAACCTAATGTTTCTCACTTTAGAATTTTTTGTAGTCCCGTATATTTTCATGTGTCGAAAGAAAAGAGAAGCAAATTGGATGCTTCTGGGAAGAAAGAAACATTTGTGGGCTACAGTGAAAGTTCTAACGCATATAGAATCTATGTGCCTGGCCAAAGAGAAGTGGAGATAAGTCATGATGTCACCTTCAATGAGGATGTTGCCCTTGAGAAGATTGGTAACCTTCCTCTTCCAAGGAAAGACAAAGAAGCAAATTCAGGAAAGTAGGGAGAACCACAGGATGAGCTAATGCCCGATGCTGAAGGACCAATGGATCCCATTGATCCACCCCCTCATGAGCCCTCCTCAAAAAGGAGACCCTCATGGCTTAAGGAGACTCTCGAAGATGCCCAAAGACATGTTGCACCTAAGGGGACATTTCGTGAAAGCAAGAATCCAAATAGGTACCAAGAGTACTTAAATGCAATGAGCACCATTGTTCAATCTGAGCCTTGCACATTCGAAGATGCTGCAAAGCACCAAGTTTGGAAGGATGCAATGATCAAAGAGTATGAGTCGATTATGAAGAATGATGTATGGGATGTGGTCCCTAGGCCCAAGGACAAATCGATTGTCACCTTGAAATGGCGATCGAGCATGGAGCTGATGGAAGTGCTAAAAAGTTCAAGACTCGATTTGTTGCTCGAGGCTTCTCTCAAAAGGAAGGTGTA
The DNA here is from genome assembly GCA_000404065.3 of Pinus taeda. NCBI lineage: Eukaryota > Viridiplantae > Streptophyta > Pinopsida > Pinales > Pinaceae > Pinus > Pinus taeda. The sequence continues at coordinate 227,416 of APFE030924050.1, read as the reverse complement.
GATTATGATGAGATATTTGCACCAATTGCCCTCTACACCACCATCTGTTCGATCATTGCACTTGTTGCCTCGCAAGGATGGAATCTACACCAGATGGATGTCAAGATTGCCTTCTTCCATGGTTCACTTAAGGAGGAAGTCTATGTAGAACAACCTAAGGGGTTCGAAGTTCAAGATCGTCAAACACATGTATGCAGGTTAAAGAAAGCCCTCCATGGGTTGAAGCAAGCACCGCGGGCTTGGTATGAGAGGATCGACAGCTATCTAATGAAGTTGGGATTTACAAGAAGTGACGCTGATCTGAACCTTTACTTTAAGGTTGAAAAATGATAGACCTCTCATCTTGGTACTCTATGTGGACGATCTCTTTCTGCACCTCAAGTGACACTGATCTGAACCTTTACTTTAAGGTTGAAAATGATAGACCTCTCATCTTGGTACTCTATGTGGACGATCTCTTTCTAACAGGTGCAGACCCTCTTATTCATCAATGTAAGAGGGAGTTAGCTTCCGAATTTGAAATGAATGACCTAGGATAGATGCATTATTTCTTAGGGTTGGAGATCTGGCAAAAGCCAGGTGAGATTTTTCTTTCTCAAGGAAAATATATTGTGAAGCTACTTGAAAGATTTGGTATGGTAGACTGCAAGTCCGTGACTACTCTGATGGAACTTAACTTCAAGAAGTTATGCGAAAGTGTTACCAGGCCCGATTTGGGAAATCCTTCTGAGTATCATCAACTCGTGGGGGCCCTAATGTTCTTGGTGAACTCTCATCCAAACATATGATTTGTAGTGAATACATTCAATTAGTTTATGGTAGAGTCTCATCACATATATTGGATTACTGCCAAGAATCTCTTGAGATATCTTCGGGGCACAATCACTTATGGACTGAGATACACTGCCGGAAATGTGAGGCTCCATGGTTACTCTGACGCAGACTGGGCTAGCAATGTGGTGGATCGTAAAAGAACATCTGGATGTTGCTTCTCTCTAGGTTCTGCTTCAATATCATGGATGAGTAGGAAGCAGAAGTCGGTTGCCTTGAGCACCACTGAGGTTGAATACATTGTTGCTAGTATGACCTCTTGTGAAGTTGTTTGGTTGAGGAAGCTTTTTAGTGAGTTGTTTGGACATGTTCTAGATACCACCGTGATCTTCTGCGACAACCAGAGTGGGATTCGTCTTTCTGAGAATCTCGTGTTTCATGACCGCTCCAAGCATATTGATATCAAGTGCCACTTTATGCGGGATGTGGTACAATGGGGAGCAATAAGGCTCCAACACATTGGGATTGATGATCAGGTCGCTGATATTCTTACAAAGTCCTTGGGGAAGGTCAGATTCTTAACCTTCCATGAACGACTTGAAGTCATGGAGAGACCCTCTTATGAGGGTCCCGTATGAGATGGATGTTGAGCTCTGGGAGCTCCGGGGGGCCTAGGGTACTTATTGGAGCAATGAGTGACCATAAAGTGAGTGGTTCACCTTCCCCTAATGGTGCGCGATGTACAAGGAGAGTGGTTCACCTTCCCCTATGATACACCATGTTGAGATATGCATAGGATGAGTGGTTCACCTTCTCCTATGGCATATAAGTAGGATGAGTGGTTCACCTTCTCCTGTCGGCACATCCTACCCATGTAGTCCGGGACTCATGGGAAGTACCTCTCATCTGGCAAATGAGTAGGGAAAAGAGGATAGGGACCATAGTACTATCGATGGACGCATCGTGTACTACCATACTCTCTATGCTAGGATCAATGGAAACTGACTTCGGGACAGTTAAGAGTGGTATGACAAACTCTCTATTATAAAAGACTGAATTTGGGTCAGTGGAGAATGGTATGATACATTCTCGATCATTTCTTCTTTCTTCATGGTTCGATAGATCAAAGCAGAGCAAAGACAGGGATGGTACAGTTTATCAGACAGTTTGGTAGGTGAAGTTCTCCCTAGTTGAGAGGGAGTGTTAAATTTGGAAACTAGGGCCAAACTTCACCTTGGACAACTCATATGAGCCAGCTGATATTTTTATTGGATTCCTCTCTCCAAGAGGTGTAGGATTGATCTAAAGATCATCCCATTCTGACATGTACAAATGAAATTATGAATTTATTTTGATTATGGACAAATTGTCAAGGTCGGCCAGCGATCTAATTTGCACCCTCAAGCCCACAATGTTGCATATAAATACAAGGAGCCTCCTCCTCATTTTGGCATCACACTCACACTCATTCTTCTCTCTCTCCTTTGTTGATTGGGTACGAATTTCAGAGGTATCTCTCCACATGTGCGAAGAAGGACTGTACTTTTCTGTTCTAGTCGTTGACCAACGTTGACCAAAATTGCAAGGGGTTGTTTTGCTTGCGTTGACCAACATTGACTGCGGTTTTGTGTGGGGGATCTCTGTTTGGGTAGGCCACATTTCTAGGCACATAAATCGAGGTTGTTTGACCATTGTTTGACTAGCGTTGACTACAAAAGGGTTTGCTACAACATTGAATTTCGTTGACCAAATTTCACTGAACTTTTTCGAACTGTTTTTGGGTTGATTTGGCAAGTTGTTGGAAGTCGAGTTGTCCAAGTTTGACCGAGTTGTTTTGAGGTCAAAATCTCCCCTATTGACTAATGTTGACTTTCTGGTTAGGGCTTTTTGTTACTATTGTTTGACTGGTCAGGTTTCACTTGATTGGGCAAGTGAAAATTGTATATTGTACTCTCTCTCTGCTAAACTTTTGAAGAATTATAAGAAGAATTGATCAAGGGTTTCCCTACATTAAGGTTTGTCCTTGGCTGGTGCCATATCTTGTGTCCTCTTGTCTTGGCTTGTCTTCTACTATTATTGTTTATGATCTATCCGCATTTTACTATCATGTTGATGTGATTACTAAATTGGATATTGATATTGGGTTAATAAGAAAATTGAAGTAAAATTGCTCTTAAGCATAGAACATACCATTGTTATCTAAAATTAACATAACCCCACCCGGGTTCACTCACGTTATGCTCCATAAGGACTATTCTTTTCTTGGACTCCCCAGTCCCACAAAGAATATCAGTCCTCCGCGACTACTCTTTCATGGGATACCCTATCTCATCCCCTAAGAGTATCGGATGCCAAATGATTACACAATCCTCCATTCTGTCTTCCCAGGTGAAGATTAGAACAACATGTCTATCTCTCCTTTTCAAACCAGGAGGTTTTATTCCATTAAAGGAATGTACGGATTCCTACCACAAAGGAATGTACCTAAGCTCCCTGCTTAGGAATTTCCAAGTTTCTTCCTAGTAAGAAACTTCTTTTCAAGCTCCCTCTTAACCAAGGACCTATCGTAGCTCCTTCATGTGGATATCCTATAACTACTAATTGCTTGAAGTGCTCCTTCCTTTGATGTCATGAATTTTGTCAAGGAGTTTTCATCTTTGAGAACTTCTATATATAGGGCACAGATCATTCATCACTTTTGTTGATGAGTCAGTCATGTCCTCAACTCATCAGAAAGTGATCCATCAGATTTTCCATTGGCTTTGCTTCATGTCATTCTGCTTTCATGCCATATTTTCGGAAAGACATTACATCCTTCTATATGGTCTGTTTGGAAGTAATTCACAAATCTTCCCTTCGACAGTTCTACATAAGCCCAACCAAATGTTAGTTCAAAAATAATCAATCATTTCAAATCAAAATTACCTTTGTGATGATCTTTCACCATGACATCTTCCTGTAAGTATCAGCATCCTGCATGCAAATTGACACATCTCCCACAGATATTCAGTGTCAAGGGTCTCTATCTTTTCTCGACTTCCAACAGAGTCTTCACATCCTTTCGGGACATCTTCTAGTCAAATTTTCTTGGACTTCGAATGTTGAATGCCTTCTACCTTGGTTGCATATTATCACGATCTCTTCCTATCTTTTCACACTTCATTCCCAAGAGCTTCCAATCATAGTTCTTTGATTGTAATCAGCTTCCTCGTGATTCATGTGAGAAGATAGTATGTTGATTTCATCTACCGTGACTTATGTTTTGCTGCAATCCTTTAAAGGAAAATATCCTTTTTTCTCTTGATCATATTTCCCAGGATGGAAATAATGATCCATATTCTCTGTAACCATATGACATGACTTTCATAATTGTCTATGTGAGCATACATACCTCATCTTACTTTTCGGTCATCCAAACTTCTTGTAATAGCGTTATTCGAAAGGACTTTATCCTTCAAACCTACTTTCTTGTTATGTCATCATGCCATCATTCCTTGAATCCCACGAGTTGGAATTTTTGATGAAAACCTTTGCTTCCTTTCTACATCGATGAATCCTTTGATGAGAATTCTATCAGAGAAACTCGAGAATGTTTCATATCCTCACCCGACAAATGTTTTATTTTATGATGATTCCAGTCAATGATGACCTCTGCTTCTATAAGTATTAATGAGGTTTCCTAAGAGCTTCCTATTCTTTGTAATTAGTAGGATTTGTACCAGACATACTTTCTGCTTCCCATGTCACAAGCTCTTACTTCTAATGCTTCGATCATGCTATTTTCTAATCTAATGCATCCTATCTTATTTAAACTGCATTCTATCCATAATTTACAAGTGGAAAGTACCTTGTCGAGAAGAAGATCATCTCAGTCATAATAGAAATCTTTTACTTCATCATTCTTAGGCTTCTTTGACTCAGGTTTTTTCACTTCTTCAGTAATGTGTGCTTCTTCTCTATTCCTCTTGTCCTTACCACGATTACGACAATCTCTTCTATAGTGCCCAACTTCATGACATCCATAGCATCTTATCTTATCCATGTTCTTCCTTTTCTTTGAAGGACCAATCTTTCCAAATTTTCCCTTTCTTCTTGTCATTGCAGCATATGCTTAATTCTACTCACTTGGTCTAACATCAATCTTTGCCTTTGGTCTAGTTTCTTCGATGTTACAAAGTGACCATAGATCTTGAAATGGAGTAATTTCTTTCTTCCCATATAGACTTGAAGTGAAGTAACCCCATTCTTCTGGTGGTGCATTTAGTACCACTGTCGTCATTTCTCTATCAGACATAACTTCTCCTAGTTCTTGTAGTTGATCTCGAATTTCTGATATCCTCATGAAGTATGATGCTATTCCATCTTCCTTGGGTATCTTTAGTTTGTAGAGTTCTTGCCTTAAGGAGATTACTTCTCCTGGGGTACTTACGAAAAACAACTCTACCAGTTTGTCATATATAGCTTTTGCAGTCTCCAATTTTGACACATATGGGGTTAGTGAGTCTTTTATAGATTCTATAAGAATCCTTTGGGTTCTCACTTCTCCCTTCATGTATCTAGCATGAGCTTGAGTATCTTCTTTTGGAAGTTGGGTTAATGATCCCTTAATGTGATCCATGACCTCATTCTCAATAAGATTTAGGTCAGTTCTTTTCTTCCATGAAAGGAAATTTACAACCCCAACCAATTTGTTGCCTTCCTTGCAAAAAGACATTTTGATATTATCAGATATAGTCATAGACTTACTTGAAAGATTGTTGCTTGCTTCCTCTTAATCCCGATGTTGATAGAGGGCCTTCTTCTTGAGTGATTGATGAGAACTTGATTCACGATCCTTCTTGAATTGAAGAGCTTTCACTCCTTTGATGACGTGATGATATCTGAAGTGCTTCTAGGGTTTTTTGTCTTTCTTTTTGCTTCCTTCTTCAATCTAGGGTTTCTACAATGTAGATCTCGATCTTGTCGATAACCTTCGACTTGCTTTGATGTCTACTTTGAAGATCGATTCTTGTGTGTCAACTTGCTTTAACTGCCCCTTCTTGTCTTCAGCACCTAAGCTCTGATACCATGTTGAGCAATCTAGGGCATTTCAAAGCTGACAATTTATCTGCTTTATAATTGCTTGTGATATGCTTTTACTTCTTAACTTATCATCTTTTCTTTGTTAGCTTATTAGTGTGTTCCCTTCATCAAGACAATTACCAAAATAAATAAAGCGAAGTGACACAATATGTAGGCTTCTTCACCCAGGGCCAAAATTTCTCACCTCTTGAGAGGAAAACCCAATCAAAATCCTCCTTCTAGATCTTCAATTGATAAGTACCAAGACCATGACATAGACCCTTGACTCTAGTATCCTCTCAAAAACCTTGTCACTAACCTTGATGCTCTGCCTCTTCCTTTCCTCGCCTTTCTTCTTCACCTTAAACTGCTTCACCTCGACACCTTTTAGAGAAACTGTCTCTATCTTTTCTACTACACCTTTACAACTTCCCTAGAGAATCTCGGCCTCTAGGTCTTCTATAGAGAAACTCGATCTCTACTTCAATTACCCAGAAGAGTCTTTCCTTTGTTGCCCCAGAAGGTTCCTTCCTTCGCTATCCCAAAAGAAACCCTACTTCGCAGATCCCAGAAGAATTCTACTTCGCATGCCCAAAAGAATCTTATTCGTATGCCCATAATAAACTTCTCTTTCTTCACACCTCTTTCTAGCCCTCTCTTCGTACCATTCTTCTGCCTTCTCTTAGCACTTCTCTAGCCAAAATCAAATTGAATTGCTTATCCGAATTGTGTGTCTTCAAATGAAGTCGAGTTCTCCTATATATACACCTCCTCACTGGGTCTTTAGGCCGACTTGACAGCCGGAGTTAGGCCGACTTGTTCTAGCAGCTTCTTCATTGTTTGTAGGCCAACTTGAAGAGGTTTGGTGACAAGTTCTTGGAGGATACTTTACATAGACAATATTGACCTTTTACAAAGTGTAACATGACTTCATTTACATGACAATGACTCTTACATTTTATGACTAGATGATAAATAAATCCTAAAAACTCTCAATGGGAGTCTTGACTCAAAAACAAAATCCCTTGCTCATGAAAACCATGAAGCAAGTCAATATAATAATTTTTCGTATTTACATCTCATTACATAAATCATAATTACATGTCATTATGAAGATCAAACCTAGTTACACTTTTCAACACTCTCCTTTATGGCATAAGTTACACTCTTATTTTGACATGCGTAACTCCTCCTCAAGGCGGCATAAGAGTTGCTCCCTCATGAATTCGACCTCCTTACTCTTACTATATATTTGTGTCTCTCATCCTCACTTGACACACTTGTGCTTGTGAAAAGAAAATTCGAACTTGAGAAAGACAGAGTTTGAGAGTCTAGAGGAAGATTGAGAGAGAGAGAGAGAGAGTCTTGAAGAGCAAGAGCAGATCTTGGAGAGCCAACGTGATTCAGTGTTTGCATCAACCACTGCTATTATAGATCTTCTTCAAATTTGGGTGAACTTCTTCATTCTCTCATTGTACTTTGTATCTCTGCTGAACAATTGCTTTCTAATAAAAGAAGAATCTGGTTGGGTTTTCCCCTTGTGGGTTTTACCCTGATCATTGACCTAACTTCTTTGTGTCTCATTGAGTTCTTGACTGTCTTCCATTGTGCATATGGTTTATATGGTTTATGTTCTATCTACAATTACTTAACATAGTTTGCAGCATAAAGAAGTTCTGGATTTAAGTGATTGTAACAACATAGAACATCAAAATGTCAACGTGATATCAGAATTTTGGTGAAGAGAAGCTCAAGAATATAAGTTCCATTCCCAACTCTCTTTCTACTAGAATATTTCTTGTTGTCAACTCCATTTTCACCTCTCTTTTTGTTGGAATATCTCTTGTTGTCTGCACCATTTGCAGCTCATTTTTGTTGAAATATAGCTTGTTGTTTGCTCCATTTGCAGTTCTTTTCTGCTGAAATATAGCTTGTTGTCCACTCCATTTGCAGCTCTCTTTCTGCTAAAATATAGTTTGTTGTCCGCTCCATTTGTAGCTCTCTTTCTGCTGAAATATCTCTTGTCGTTCCTTCTACTTACTGTTCATTTTCTGCTGAAATTTCTTTTCCATTTTGCTGCTGAAATATCTCATTTACAGCTGAAATATCTCTTGTTGTCCCTTTCTATTTGCTGCTAAAATTTTGAGCAGATCAAGATGTCTTCCTCCTACTTTAAGAATGAGGAGAAGTTGGTTTGATGCTTCAAACATCTTCCCCTGGAAGGCCAAATTGGATATTACTCTTGAGGAACGTGATGTTCTTCTAGAGTATGTTGAAGGAGAGGTAGCAGAACCAGCGGAAAACTCCAATGCTACTATCAAGGCCAGATACAAGAAAGAAGAAGTCAAAGCTAAAATGATTACCCTTGACTCTCTTAGAGACCACCTCATCACTTATGTTTCCAATTTGAAGAAAGCCAAATAAATGTATGACAAGTTGACTGGAATTTATCAAGTTAACAACTTGAGTCAAATTCTTGCTCTGAAGAATCAACTCAAAGATGTTAAGATGAATAGAGGAGAAACCATTCAAGTATACTTCAAGACGATATCGAAAATCAAAAATCCGCTGCCAACTTCTCGTGAAGTTGTTTATGATAAAGAAGTGGTACTGATTATGCTTGGAGGTCTTCCTTCTTCTTGGGAAACTTTTATTACTACCATCAATAATAATGACAAGTTTCCTACATTTGATGAGCTCCTAGGAAAGTGCAGTCAAGAAGAAGCCAAAATGATTTCCAGAGGGAGAATTCCCAAGCATGAGGAGGGAGAACCTATTGCCTTTGTTGTACAAGGCAAGAAGAAGAAAAGAAGAAGAGGAATGCACTATTCGAGAAAGTCTGCTCCCAACAGCTCCTCTCAATGGACCAGAGACCTATCAAAAGTCCAATGCTACAATTGTCGCAAGCATGGCCACTATGCTCGTGATTGTTCAGAAAACAAAAGAGCATCAAAATCCAACTTCAACAATCGCTCCAACAAATTTGATTACAGAAGAAGAGAAGCTCCTTTTGTTCGCAGAGGAAACTATCATTCCTCAAGGAACCAAAGGAATGGTAATAATGCAGCTGAGACTCAATTAGAGTACTTTCTTGTTTCTGCTCTTTCTAGTTCATCTCCTATAGATTCTTATGATTGTTGGTTAGTTGATAGTGGTGCCTCAAGGCACTTTACTAGTTACAAAGAAGTACTCTCTAATCTGGTTGAGAGGGAGACAGATTTGAAGATCATTCTTGGAGATAACTCTACATATCCCATAAAGGGATCTGGTTCTGTTTCTTTCCATCTGGACCAAGGTTAAACTTTGATTCTTCAAGAAGTTTTATATGTACCTGGTTTAAAGAAGAATCTTGTGTCCATATCAACTTTAGAAGATAAAGGAATGAAAGTTGCTTTCATAAATGGTGAAGTTATCACTTGGCCATCAAGATCCAACATAAAAGATGCCCTCACTCTGGGATCTAGATGTGAAGGTCTATACAAAATCAATGGAAGTCCTATTCATGCACTAATCCATGACATCAATCATCAAAGTGAACTTTGGCACCGAAGGTTCACTCACTTGCACTACAAAGCATTACCTCATTTGAGAAAGATGGTTTCCAGAATGCCGAAAATCAGATCTAATCATGATGGTGTTTGCCAAGGATGCGTAAGTGGAAAGCAAGTGAAGGGACCATTCTCTTTAAGCAAAAGTAGATCCAGTAAGGTATTGCATCTTGTACATTGTAGAACCAGTAGGACCAATGCCTATAACTTCTCTTGGTGGTTATTTGTATTATATTATCTTTGTGGATGATTTTTCTCGCAAAACATGGATTTATTTTTTGAAAAAGAAAAGTCAAACTTTCAACATGTTCAAAGATTACAAAGCTCTAGTAGAAAAACAAACTGAAAAGCAGATCAAAATTTTCAAATCTGACAATGGAAGAGAATTCACTTCCAGTGATTTCATTGACTTCTACAAAGAAGATGGAATCATAAAAGAGACCATTGTACCATATAACCCAGAACAAAATGGTGTAGCCAAGAGAAAGAATAAAACTATCATGGAAGCGGTCAAAGCTATGTTGCATGATCAGAAATTGCCAAAGTTTCTATGGGAAAAAGCTATGAACACAGTGGTCTATGTCCAAAATAGATCTCCTCATTGTGCCCTAAATAACAAGACTCTTGAAGAAGTCTTCACTAGCGAGAAGCCCGAAGTTAGACACCTGAGGATCTTTAGATGTCCTGTCTCCTTCTAAAGTTCTATGTCCCAAAAGAGAAAAGGAACAAATTGGAAGCTTCAAGTAATAAAGTACATTTGTTGGTTATTGTGAAAATTCTAAAGCTTACAAAATATATGTACATGGTCAAAGAAATATAGCATTTAAGACGGATGTAACATTTGATGAAGATGCAGCTCTTGCAAAAGCAAGAGACACTCCTCCTCCTGCTAATGTTGATAGTCAAGACGTTGAATTTGAAGGACAAAAAGATCGTGAAGCTAAAATTGATCTTGTTGATGAACCCATGGAGCCCATGGATCCTTTAGATCCTCCTCCATGTGATCCTCTTTCTAAAAAGAGACCTTTATGGCTTTGTGACACTATTCAAGACGTTGATAAAATGCTACCAAAGAGGAACTTACAGAGAAAGAAAGAAAGCTTGTTGGTTCCAAGGATATGTTGTAGCCATGAGCAACATTATTCAAGCTGAACCATGCACTTTTGAAGAAAATGTAAAGGCCCAAGTGTGGAAAGATACAATGGCTGAAGAATATGAATCCATCATTCATAATGATGTATGGGAAGTGGTTCCAAGGCCCCAAGGTAAATTTGTTGTATTTTCTAAATGGTTGTATAAAATTAAACATGGTGTTGATGGCAACATTGAAAAATATAAAGCTAGATTTGTGCCTAGAGGTTTCTCTCAGAAAGAGGGAATAGACTATGACGAAATTTTTGCACCTGTTGCCCATCACACCACCATCTGATCTATTGTAGCTCTAGCTGCTAGCTAAGGATGGTCTCTTCACCAAATGGATGTGAAGACTGCTTTTTTGCATGGCTTCCTTAAAGCAAAAGTATTTATGGAGCAACCACAAGGATTTGAAGCACATGATCCAAAAACTCATGTGTGTAGGCTAAAGAAAGCCCTCTATGGTTTGGAGCAAGCTCCAAAAACTTGGTATGCTCGCATAGATAGCTTCTTAATGAAGCTTGGTTTTACCAGAAGTAATGCAAATCCAAATCTTTACTTTAAGACAGTCCAAGGTATGCCTTTGATTTTGATATTGTATGTTGATGATTTATTTCTGACCAGTGGTGAACCTCTTATTCTCCTTGAATTTGAAATGAAGGATCTTGGTTTGATGCACTACTTTCTGGGCCTACAAGTACGGCAAAAATCTGGTGAGATTTTCCTTTCTCAAGGAAAAAAATTGTCAACCTACTAGAAAGGTTTGGCTTGACTGAGTGTAAGTCCATGAATACTCCAATGGAAATGAATTTCAAGAATCTTTGTGGTAATGTTGCAGGACCTGATTTGGCTAATCCTTCTGAGTACCGTCAATTGATGGGACACTAATGTTCTTAGTGAACACTAGACCAAATATATGCTTTCCAGTCAATACTCTAAGTCAATACATGATTAAGCCTGCTCATGCACACTGGGTTTCTACAAAGCATGTGATGAGGTACCTGCATGGGACCATCAATCTTGGATTGAGATATACTACCGAAGATGTTAGGCTACATGGATGTTCTGATGCTAATTGGGTTGGTAACTCTACTGACAGAAAGAGCACATCAGGGTGTTGCTTCAACTTAGGATCCACCATGATATCTTGGATGAGCAGAAAACAAAATTTTGTGGTCCTTAACACGGCTGAAGCAGAATATATTGTTGCTAGCATGGCTAGCTATGAGGCAGTATGGCTAAGGAAGCTCTTTAGAGAGTTGTTTGAGCAAGTATTGGATACTACAGTAATTTACTGTGACAATAAGAGTGGGATTCAACTTGCTGAAAATCTTGTGTTCCATGACAAATCCAAACACATTGAGATCAAATATAACTATATTTGAGATATGGTGCAAAGAGGAGCAGTAAGACATCATCATATAGTGATTGATGACCAAATCACTAACATTCTTACCAAGCCTTTGCCGAAAGGAAAGTTTTTGGTTTTTAGAGAGCAGCTTGGACTGATAGATGTGACCCTTCCTAGTAAGGGTGGTCATGGATGATAAACCTTGAATGTAAGAGATCCTTGTCATTTGTTGACAAGTGGAACACCCCAAGCAGTGACGAGCCTTGGATGAGCGAGATCCTTGTCATTTGTTGACAAGTGGAACACCCCAAGCAGTGACGAGCCTTGGATGAGCGAGATCCTTGTCATGTGTTGACAAGTAGATCCCCCCCAACAATGATGAGCCTTGGATGTGCAAGATCCTTGTCATGTGTTGACAAGTGGATCTCGCCAAGTTGTGATGAGCCTTGGATGTGCGAGATCCTTTTCATGTGTTGACAAGTGGATCCCCCCAACTGTGTATAGTGACGGATATATCTCCCCTATGATGATTCTTCTTCACTAGATTGTAACATCATTGTCCCAAAGCAGAGATAGCAGAGATCCTTATATTATAAAGAAATCCACCCTTAACTGAGAGGGAGTGTTGAACTTCACAGCTATGGGATGAATTTCCTTGAATAAAATTTCATTTCCGACCTTCCTAAAGTGACTTTCTAGAAATAGAAAGTCATGTATATCTTTGCAACCATGACTTCCCAAAAATAGTAAACCACCTTCCATCAATTTGTAATCATATATATATACGATGGAAAATCACTAAACTTGTCCTTATCAGTGTCAATTGTTTAATTTTTAACTTAATCATCAATATTATTATTATTACTATTAACCTCTTTACGATATTATTATATTATTATTAAAAAGAAATTCAAGTCTCTCAATCATGAGACTCAATCATGTCATATGTAACTCCCATCAATTAAATCATATGTTACTCTCTCACTCTCTCTTAATGGATTCATTCCTCTCTCTCTTTAATGCTATTACACACCTCTTACACTCTCTTACACAATTTAATGACTCGTCATAAAAAGATTCCTCTTACACCTCTTTAATGCATAAGTTACACTTCTCTCCAAAATGCATAAGTTACACTCCTCTCCTTTATGGCATAAGTTACACTCCTATTTTGACATATGTAACTCCTCCTCAAGGCATAGGAGTTGCTCCCTCATGAATTCGACCTCCTTGCTCTTCCTATATATGTGTGCCTCTCATCCTCACTTGACACACTTACTTGTGCTTGTGAAAGGAGAATTCGAACTTGAGAAAGAGAGAGTTTGAGAGTCTAGAGGAAGATTGAGAGAGAGAGAAAGAGTCTTGAAAAACAAGAGCAGATCTTGGAGAGCCAAAGTGACTCAATGTTTGCAACAAATACTGCTATCAGAGATCTTCTTCAAAATTGGGTGAACTTCTTCATTCTCTCATTGTACTTTGTATCTCTATTGAACAATTTATTTCTAATAGAAGAAGCATCTAGTTGGGTTTTCCCCTTGTGGGTTTTGCCCTAGTTGTTGACCTAACTTCTCTATGTTTCATTGAATTCTTGATTGTCTTCCATTGTGCATATGTTTATATGGTTTATATGGTTTATGGTTTTCACTCCCTAGCCTTTTTTCCAACGATGCTTCTAGAGACCTCTATGACAAAAAAAAAAATTCTTTGAAAGAGGGTTTCACTCTCAATTTGCACCAACATGTTGGCAATTACTGGTAATTAAATTCTTAAATTAATTAAATTTTTAACCTTACCATTAATTGTTTTAAGATGTTTGAGAGTGGATCCAACCTCATCAAACATCATATGGAGAAAGTAGATATTCATATCCTATTCAAAATTCAACAGACTTAACAGTTTTCAAGGTTTCGAGATTGGTAGGATTGTAGCATTTTCATTAGATTTCATCCTGTATGAGAGTATGGAATTGACAATTAATCAAGAGCACCAAGCCCTTTGTGTATCCCAATGTTAGTGATATTGCTTGTTCGACTCCTCTGTCATGGCTTTAGCAAAAATGTACCCTTCACTCAAAGGCATGCTAAGCTTTTCATACCATATTTTAAAGATTGGATTAGGTAGATTAATTAAAATTGGTTGGTGTTAACTGATGTCCCTAGAGGATTGAGGTAGAGGCAAAGGGTGATACTAAATATGAGGATCCCAATATAAGCGATGGTGGAACATTGCTTGTCATTTATGTTTGTCATTTAAATGTTCTTGCTCATTTAGTCGAAATGATTTCTTTCCAAGTTTCAATATAATGTGCTATGTCTATCACATTTTCCCATTTCCAAATTTTTGAGAGGCCATATTTCCAGTGTGTTTCCATTTCAGGAACATGCACCTGCTTCCTCATATCATGCAACTTATATGTGTGTGCGTGTGGTGTATTGATGTGTGTTTGATGTAGTTATATTTTTCTAAATGTTTAAAAAAATTACATCTTTATGTCTATGTTATATCTTTATAATTTTAACAAACACACACACACACACACACATGTATTCATTCTATTAAGGGATAGTGTTTCAAACTTTCAAAGCAGCTCCCCAAACACCGCCTTGGGATCCTCCAAAGTAGGGATGGGAGAAATTAAATTCCAAGGGATACCAAACCTTATAGGTGAAGGTGGGGTCTTGAAACTCCATGACGGAAGAACCTAGATGATTTATCACATCTTCCTAAATCAGGGGATGAACAAAAAAGGTGAAGCTGAAGGATTTGCACTGGCCTAAGGAATAAGAGAATCTCAGAAAATGGAATTCAAGAAGATTGTTAATGAAGGTGATTCAAAGGTTCTTAGTGAACCTCATGGCTGGCAAGGTCATGACTCATGAACATGGCATGGGATTGAAATCATAATCAAATGATGCAGAGACACACTTTCATCCATTGACAAATTCCGCCTGTCTCATGTTCAAACATTAAAGATCAGCAAACACGATAGCCAACTGGTAAGAGCTAATCTAGCCATTGAATGAACAACAATGGCTCTTTCTAACTGAACCCTTGAGGATTCTAAATGGCATAAAGAATCAACGAGATGCTTGGATCTTGAGCACATCAATGGCAAGGCCATGATGTGGCAATGGAAGACTAGCCAGCTGTAGAGAAGAACTGAAAAAAGTCAACCTTTTGCCATACTCCTACTCAGACTACCCACAGAAAATATTACAGGGCAGTCATATATGAAATTCATGTTTGATTATCACACAGACATTATGATGTCAACCTAGAGACGAATTCTCTCCTCCAAAACAAAGGTGATACTGGAGTTGCCATTACATGTTGAGGTAGAACAGCCAGACATTGCCGACTACAGAAGTTGGAGGAAGAAATGGATGGCTTCAAAGAGTTATGAAATTCTAAAAAGAGAATGATGGGGAAGTCCTCAAAGAGTTGCAGAACATTCATTCAGAGATGACCTGGATTCAGGTTGGTGAAAGCATCATCAAAGAAGAACCTGCTCCAACTTCAATGTTATCTGAAAGACTGCTCCCTGGTTCTCCCTGCTCCAGCCCAGGTTTTTATTAAAAATTACATGATTATTGTCTGTAGTTGTCCTTTAATATGGAAACATTTGTAAAATTGTTGATCTGTGTATGGCTGTACTTTTGTTTACCTGAGAACTGTCAGTCTCGTATTTTGAGAAAGGTATTAGGAACAACTCAACAATTCTGTTTATAATACAATAAACTTATATATAGGGAGAGAGATAGGGAAACGTGGACAGACAACCCAATGATGCAGTCCCTGCATTTAGCGGTTTATTAGCAAATATGAGGTTGTTGGCACTGAGTCCACTTAGAATACAAATAATTGCCCATAGACTACAAAAATGATTAGCACAAAACCCAAGTAGGCATTATTCCAGTAACATCTATGAGCAAATGCCCCAAAGGCAGCAAAGAAACAAACCAAAACCAACAAACCCCATACACCAACGGATCAAGCCCGCGAGGATTTGAACCTAGGTCATATCAACAGAAACTGCTCCAAGTTGTCACTAGACAGCACCCAAATGGACTTATGTGTGTGTATATCGATGACCCCATGCAAGAGGTCAATGTGTATCATGTTGGGTACCCGTAGCCCCAATGCCCATGTACCAGTATCAAATGAGTTAGTTTGGCTGGAAAATTCAGGGCCGCATTCAGCTCATTGGACTGAGATTGATGCTTTGAATGCTTAGATCTGGTTTTGTCATATCTGGGAAAATTTGACAGTACATGAGTTTCATCTTTGATTTCTTATTCATCAATATTAATTGTCTTTTAAATGACGATGGCGTTAAAGGTTTACTTGTTTGGACTAGTAAGAAGCGATGTAGAAAAACTGTGGCTTATTAAGCCATCCACCGGGATTCCAATCCAGAGGGGTTCCCCCCATTCCTAGCAGCACGGCTGGGGCCAGGTACAGGTCCTGGGTGACTGCTGGAACAGGCACAACTTGTCATGGCATCTTACACAAGCATCAGATTGACCATTTTGGGGTGGTTCACCCTTTGTCAGCCACCGAGTCCGTTGGGTCACTAGTACGACACAAAACATGAAAGAGCATTAAAGATGAGTAACGCATCAAGTTGTATGGGTTTTTGACGGTTAGATTAGCAATATAAATCCGACATTAATGATTAGTGTTATCCCTCTTTGGTTGGCAGAGTGCCCTCGTCTATCTTGTTAGGGCAGGCACTGTGCGGTCCATAATTTGGAAGCAGCATATTGCCCCTGTATCTCTGTATTTGAATACAATTTAAAATACTTTAGCTATTTCCTACAAATTTCATGACTTGCTGTTATTTCTTTGCATGTTTCTGTATTCAGGGCATTATATCGTCCATGAAGACTAAACTTTGTATGTGATGACAATGGAACACTACCCAAAAAATTCACAAATTTAATGGAAATGCAACAAGGAGATAGAAATGCAAAACCTGCTGATATAGTCAATACAGCGTTGAGCTTCAAAGAAATAGAAAGATCTTCGGTGGAAGCTAAAGTCACAGCCACTTCGGCGGCCTGGGCAGTCTTTGCAGCTCCAGCAAGATTCTCCGCAAACCCTTTCAATGACTTAGTCAAAGAAGTAGACCCATTCTTTCCAAGGCCAATCAATCCCACTCTCTTAAACCCAAAACCAGGAAGCCTAACAAATGTTGCCTGACCAGCCTTCCCTGAGAAGTCCTCCTCCTTCATGACATCACTCAACACACCCCCGACATGGCTGTCAAGCTTCTTCAGTGTAGGATTTGCAAATACCCCACTCTCATCCTTTGTCACGTCGTTTTCAAACACACCCACTGCCAAGATATCACCTTTCCACTCTGTCACGTGGATTTCCTTGGCAGAAAATGTGAACTGCAGCAAACATGAGCATTACAATCTGTCAGAGGTTCTCAAACACACCCAAAAAAAAAACCAAAAACCAAAAAAAATATCCTAATAATCTGCAACAAGTTTAATACATTGAATGGTTCAAAGGGACATAACAAAAATCATCCATGTTACTGTTGCAATAAACTGTAACCTATGTTAGCTTCCCAATATATTTACAAAGAACTGATCTATTATCAGGAATAGCAGACCATCAGAGATATGTCATAAACAACTGTACAGCAATTACAATCGCATAGAGATATTGAAATTGCTTAAAGATGAATGGAGACCTACCTCTGGCAAAGTGACCTCTGCAGGTTTCGTTAGTCCAAGGTTAGGCCCGGTCACAGCAGCCGAGGGCGTGATATCAGAAACCCCCCCTACACCCATTGCAGTGAACTTCCTTGTTTGCCCCTGCCAGATGAGTTTAGGCCTCAGTCCAGCAAAACTCACTTGAAACAAGGCCTTGGGAGATGACCCAAATCGCCTACCACAACGGTGTGACAAGCTTGAAGGAAGACTCAGCTCCTGGTATAATTTGAAGGACAGAAAGGACGATCTAGGCAAATACAGAGCTAATGTGCGTGGTAAGGCTAGGGGTGTTGATGCCATATTTAAGCTTTACTACCAAGGATTCACTATCCCTCATCTCTCTCCGACACATTACATTTCCATCTGTCTTCATTTATGCCGGGACCCATTCATGTTGATGTTGCTGCACATAATATTATTTAAATGTGCAGATAAAGCCTAAGCCTAATTTTTTTGTTTCAAAAAAATGAGGTTAATATAATGTACACGTATTACCCAACCTAGATTAAGGGTTAGGAGTAAGTATATATTCTAAGTGCAGTTAAACCATTTATTAAAAGTATTATTTATGATATTACGTCGATAAAAAGTATTGCCGTAAAAAAGTTTATGGATTTTAAGGTGGTAGGAGGGTATTTTATGGTTTCAAAGAAGTTAAAGTTGTAATATATTTATGAGGTTTATGATGCATAATAAATAATCAAGTTAAAGCTTATACTTTTTACTGGGGTTTAGTTAGCAAAGAAAATTATGAAGTTTTTTTGGATGTTTAAGGAGACTCTCATTTTTATTCAGTATTTGGTAAAGGGCTCTTCTCCGAGGAACAAAACATTAGAGAGTCTTATGAGAAGAATTATGAAAGCAAGAGAAGGGTTGTCTTCAATAACATATTTCCACCTTCTATGTGATCTCAATAAAGACATGGACTTTTGTGCTAATGAAAGGTGTAATTAAGATTGAGAGATTTAAAAAACAATGATTGAATCAAGCCCTCTCCTATTCCTTAGAGCTAAATGGATTGGCATTGCATAGTTATGAAGGTTTTCAGTATCAATTAGTTATTCCTTAGAGCTAAATGGATTGGCATTGCATAGTTATGAAGGTTTTCAGTATCAATTAGTTATAGTATGACATGTAAATTTTGTTTTTTTGTGGGTTATTTTTGTAACGTATATACTTATAAAATCCATTTTTTTGTTGTTCAGTGTTCCTCTCAAAAATTTTGTAGTTTTGTTGGATAAGAGGGTTCACGAAAGAATTTTGAAAATATACCTATGTATTATATGGTTTGTTTGTTGCAATCCAGGTGTAGACTTGCATATGAATACAAAATTCTCATTGTAGTTTAAAAAAAGAAAAGTTCATGGGTTTTTTTAGTTTCAATTTAGTTCAATATGGGATACTAAATAGTAAGAAAATCCACATTTTTGCAAAGGTGTTACTTAACAAACATCTCTTTCATGACATACATGTTGTGCACCAATGAGGATTATGTTGAAAAGTGATGCAGTTAATGGATGGGAATTTTGGTGCGACTTTGCGTAAGAGAGGGATGCCTATTGTGTTATATCAAAAGAATGTAAACTTTGTTGTCTTGCCTTGTATCACACGGATGGAAACTTTGTGGCAATGTAATGTATAACATAGATATAAATAGATTTAGTCGTGTGTTTTATCACATGTTAGACAATGATTAAAAGCGTTTGACGAGGGGCTATGATCATTTAACCATGGTCGATTATATTTGATCGTTGTTAACCATGGTTGGGCATGTTTAGCTATGTAAAAATGTTAAACATGGTATGACCTTTGTGTTTTATTTACATAATTTCTATATTTGTGTCATAGGGCAAGCCACTACAATTTAATCATTTCATAATTTTAGTAATGGGCATAGGAAAATGCCCTCCTGTTTTTTTATTAATGAAGAACAAAAGGGTGTATACAATGGAGATCATAACATGTTATATGCCCTTCTATAAAATATAGGGTTTTACAAATTACAACTTGATTGCATGATGCCAATTTTGGCAACCATAATTTTCCATTTCCCCTCTTGAATACTTTCAATATTGTCAACACTTGTTGATAAATAAATGTCACAACATTATGTATTGTAATTTAATCTAAAAATGCCCTTAGTATGGCTCAATTAACACATATTAGGAAGGAATTTGATCATGTGTATATTTAACATGCTTGTTGATTATGTTGGGTGGCAAGTTTGTTGGTTGTGAATAAGTGCATAGAAGCATGGAAGGTATATAAATGTTCTCACCACATTAAAAGTCCCTACCTCAAAGATTAAGCCTAAAATGTTTGAATAATCCTCATTTCATTATCCCCTGAAATACCTAAAATGAAACAACACATGAAAACTAACACAATAAAAATTAAAGTACAAATTGAGTCCACATATTTAAAATACAAATTGGGTCCACACATGGTTCCTTATGCATGTGGTTCCTCTATGATTTCCCAAAAAGTTAAGGTGACGACACACTAAGTGGGGGATATGATTTGCTATGAATGTGGTTCTTTTATGAATTATCAGAAAACACAATAACATAATGGTGCATATATGGTTATGTGATTTTTTATTTTTATGGGACTTTTTTTTCATCATTTGGATATGATTTGTTAAGTTGAAAATTACATAGTGTATATTCCACAGCATTAGAAGAGTTTCTGAAAAAGCAATCACCATGAAGAAAAGTATACAAAAAAAATTGAATTAAATGTGTTATTTTATTAACATAGATCACGAGTTTAACTTCAAACATTGAGGTAGCATGCAATGGAGGTCTACAACTTAGGGTGGCTTGCAATTTATGGGAGGTCAAGAGCAAAGTCTTTCGAAGTTGTGGTCGGCAAGATAATTGAAGACATATTAGAGGAGTGAGGCCTGGTGTACATAGCCTTATAGGGATAGTCAAAATACATAGGTTGCTCTTGGTGGAGGGATCTCCCCTCCTCTTGTATTGTGGGTAGCTTTTTTCTAATTGCAAGCCAACCAGGTCTATAGCCGATAGGTTTCCAAGGAACGTTGGTGTTCAATATAATTTGTCAGTCAGTCATGTTGGGTTTTCCATAGAGGAAATAGAGTTGGGTGATTTCAAACCGAAGGAAGGTGGTGATGTTCGGATTTGGGCATCCACCCCAGATTTCAAGTCTAAGTTGGAGGTAGATAGGATGGAAGCATGGTCAGAAATTGAGCCCCAGCATATTCCCATTCCAGTATCGGTTGCCTTGGAAGAAAATAGGGATCCAACTAGAGGATCGACAAGTGCACTAACATCCATGACACTTTTGGAGGTAGATATGCAATGGATATCAAGCCTAGGCCCATAAGAACAAAGCTAGGCTTCTGTAACGATGTCTTGGGGGTTCCTAGAAGAACTTGCTCCTTATATGAATTCCTTCCAATAATCTATACAACATGAACAAACTTCTAAACAATTCAGGCACTAATAGAACCCCCTGTGGAACCAAAACTCATTGGGGGGTTTCTCTTTATAGGGTTCACTAATTTCAAGCCCTCCAAAGGAGCATAATTTTCAATAATTAGCAAATAGCTTCTTGAGGGATCTACCAACCTTAGAAGAAGGAAAAGGTCAAAACTTAGAAACATTCAATGAAAAGGAATCACAGGATAATCCTCTAATTACTTCAGGTGGAACATTGGGATGGGGTCCCCTGGTCAATTTTGGGGCAAAAGCCCAAGTTTTGATGTATAAAGATGCAAAGTCTCTGCAAATTATGGTCGCGGAGTGCGTAGTTAAGAAAAAACTCAAAAAGGGTTTTTACCCTCTTTTATGTAAGTTAAGTTGGCTTTTGAAGATCTAACCATGGTCCGCGAACCATGGGACTATATAAATATGTGTGTCTTATAGAGAGAGGGAGAGAGAAGTGGAGAGGGAGAGAGAGGTGGGGGAGAGAGAGAGGGAAAGAGGTAGGGAGATAAACACAAAATGGAAGGTGGAGAGAGAGGCAAGAAGAAAGAGACACAGAAAGACAAATACATACATACATTTTGATCATTGATTTCAATGTAGTTTTTTATTTCTAATCCTATATGATCATTTGCACTAGATGCATTGATTTCAATGTAGATGTCGATTTCGAATCCTATTTGATAGATTTTATTGGATGCATTGATTTCAGTGTGGATGTTGATTTATGCTCCTATTTGATTGCTTGCACTAAAAGCGTTGGTTTTAGTGTAGATATTGATTTCTAATCCTATTTGATTGTTTGCACTAGATGCATTGATTTCAGTGTAGATGTTGATTCCTAATCCTATTTGATTGTTTGCACTAGATGCATTGATTTCAGTGTAGATGTTGATTTCTAAACCTATTTGATTACTTGCACTAGAAGCATTGGTTTTAGTGTAGATATTGATTTCTAATCCTATTTGATTGCTTGCATTAGATGCATTTATTTTAGTGTAGATGTTGATTTTTAATCCTATTTAATTGTTTGCACTAGATGCATTGATTTAAGTGTAGATTTTGATTTATGAATTAATGCAACTAGATGTTTGATGTACATTAATTTCAAAGTATTGAGATTAATAATGTGTATTGATTTCAGTGTAAGCACATCTCTGCCCCCTCCATCTATATCTCTATCTCCCATTGTCTCTCCTTCTTTGTCTCTCTATCTCACCCCAAAACATACTTTCTCTCTCTCTCTCCCCCTTCTCCCTCCTTCTTCCAATTCTCTCTCCATAACTATCTCTCTTCCTCTCTCTTCTTCCCTCTCTCCCCCCTCCATTTATATCTCTATCTCTCCTTGTCTTTCCTCCTTTCTCTCTCCTTCTCACCCCCGAAAACATACACACTCTATCTCAGTGTAAGCACACAAAAATTATTCATGATGTGCATTAACTTCTATGTTACAAACTAGAGTCGTGGATATTGAATTTGTAATTGGATCGAAAGTGGGAGACCATGGTTGCATGAATAAACCAACACTACCCCAAAACCATGGACCAAATTTGCAAATAACCTCTTCATCTTCGATGTTGTCAAAGACAACTGCGAAAAATCCCCAAGCCATGGGGTAAATATTCAAGTCATCTGAAATATAGGGCTTCTAAGATTCAGATATACATTTGTGCGGATCCGTCAGCCGTGACCAAAAGCCATTGACCGACAAACCAATTGTTGCTCTGAGAAAAACTTTTCACAACTAAAAGCTTCCTTGTCCAAATCCATATCAAGAGAAGAAATTTCGTGAACTATCAAGAGGGTAGAGCCTAACTTCAAAATGGAGCTATAAGAGATAGAAGATGAACCTTCCTTTCCAACTAACATATCAGCAATTGGAATCGTCTTCACCATAGAGTCACTAAGTTTCTCCATTGTTGTAGATGCCATAAAAATTTGCAAAAAACCACTCATTCTGGGCATAGATCGACTAGCTAGGGCGAAACCCTGGCCACCGTGAGAGTTTTAAGAGCAGGATAACCCCAATTGATTATTAAATTATTTCCTATCCATATTATATATATATATAAATAATAGAGAGGAGAGAGAGAGAAGAGAGAGAGGTCTTCGGTGAAAATTTTTGTGTCCAAACTTATTTGTGGTTGTTTTAAACCGTTTTTTTTTCATTGCATAGATTGGATTCACAACCCCTCAAACACCCTTGAGAAACTGTCGATCACGAAGAATTTCACCTGTTCAAAGCCTTGTGAGTCCCAAGAACCTTGTCGATCTAAGCAAATTAAGATCAGAAAATAAACAGAAACTTAATCAAAAAATCAACAACTTAAAAAATATATAGCTATTATATATATATATAGTAATATATATATATATATAATATATATATTATATATATATAGTTATAATTTCTTAAAGTTTAAGTCATTAGCATTTTCCTGACATTTAAAGATATCAAATTTAAGCTGCACATTCTTAAATATATATACCCAAATTTTTCTTTAAAAATAAAATTATGATTCATTCGAACACTTTCACTTAGGTTCTTAAATACACTTGCTCAATTACACTTACTAAAATATTTAAATAAAATTCGCTTATAGAGTTTAAGATTCACTTTCATCTTTAGTAAACATAAAGAATAATAATAATGCAAAGTTGAAAGTATATACAGTGTTTTTTGGGTGAAATTAAAGAATAATGTCTAAAAATTTTGATTCCTTAAAAACATTTATCTTCACACAATAAATAAAGAATAATTAAAAACAAAAAACAAAAAACAAAAACCACCTAATTTTAAAGTATAGACGAATTTCATGAGGAGTGAAAATAAATAATATTTTTTTACAATTATTCCTTTAAGCCTTTAATTGAGGCTCTTACACGTCCATGTTGATTTACATTTGCAAGAAAAATTAACAGATAATTATATAAATTAATTATTTTTAAAGTTTTAATGTTTGATTCTCTAAAACCTTTTCTAAAAGTTGAGTTTTTTTAAACTTTCACTTAGGTTCTTAAATACACTTGCTCAATTACACTTACTAAAATATTTAAACAACATTCGCTTATAGAGTTTAAGATTCACTTTCATCTTTAGTAAACATAAAGAATAATAATAATGCAAAGTTGAAAGTATATACAGTGTTTTTTTTGGGTGAAATTAAAGAATAATGTCTAACAATTTTGATTCTTTAAAAACATTTATCTTCACACAATAAATAAAGAATAATTAAAAACAAAAACAAAAACCACCTAATTTTAAAGTATAGACGAATTTCATGAGGAGTGAAAATAAATAATATTTTTTTACAATTATTCCTTTAAGCCTTTAATTGAGACTCTTACACGATCCATGTTAATTTACATCTGCAAGAAAAATTAACAAATAATTAT
>APFE030924050.1:154439-202692 GCA_000404065.3 Pinus taeda | reverse complement strand
AAGAGGGATAAATGTACGGAAGAAATAAAGTAATATTTTTCTTATTTTTTTTAATAATTTAGTTAAAGTTTTTGGATTATTTCAAAAATTGCTAAAATTTGCAATATGTAAAATTTCGCTATAACAAGGGATTAAGAAATAATCCTTAGGTATTTGATTAAAAGATTCATTTCACGGGATGTTAAGTTAGTATTGGTTTTCAATAGGATCAAATATCTAAACAACTAATTCTCCAATATAAGTTACTTTCATGTTTTAAGAAGTAACAATTTCAAAGCTGATAAACTAGTGTCCTAAGCCACAAGAAGACAAATTGAGACCTTAATCATTAATGATGTAGTCAGCTTAGAAGATATCCTTTAATTATTTTTCATGGTACTTGATGCATCAACAGAAAGGTTTGTTCATATGGTAGTGTTTTTAGTTTCATTAAAGTGAGAGAGGGTGCAACAAGACCCTCCATTACTGCATGCATGTGCTCCTCCTTTAAATGACACCCCAAAATGTTATTGCAGAAACAAGTGATGGAATATTATGGGATATTCATGGCCGACAGTTGGTGACTGAATGATATTCCTCTTACCATTTCTTTAGCTTCTCAATCTTGAGGGTTAGGTTCTCCATGGTTTGAGCGCATTATTGGTTCATTGTTTTTCCTCGAATAGCCCCATGGATGGTTCCTCTATTTTTTTGCCTCAACTCCTTAGGTGTGGTTTTTTCTTCTCTCTCCCATTCCTTTGGATTCTCTAATCGAGGACTTAGTCACTCGTGTTGAAGGCTTTCTGGTGGACAATTTGATTGGAATTTTATAGAGCTCGGGTGCCTTTTATGTGAATTGGGTTGGAGGGGGGCCCACTCATATAGTATAACTTTTGTCTTTGCAAAAAGCCCTATTTCGTTTTCCTTAGGTGTTGGATCCCTTCTCTTTTAATTATGGATTATTACAAAATTGAGCAAACCGTGAAGGACTCTTAAGAGGCATGATAAAGCTGAGGGAGCAACCTTCAGCTCACATGAAGAATTGATTATGAGCATTCTATTGACTTAAATAACAAGAATTTCAATATTGGAGGCTGAATTGTTTTCCCCCAAAAATAGTTTAGCTAGCATGGTCAAGAAGGGACATGAAATCTTTGGCCCATCAATTACCATTATTGCTCTCAAACAATGTTCTTAAATCTATTTTTAATAGTCTAGATAAGCCCATTCCTCTGATCATAGATGTAGAAGTAAAAGAAAAAATTATAAGATGAAGATCTCTTTCCTAGTTAAATACTTTTTTGGTTTATGTATTTCAAATAGTCAAGATTTGAATTCTTCCTTGTAGGTATTACACTCATCATTTTGAACTACATCTCATATATTTTGAGCATGTCTAGGATGTAGACATAATATTAGATTCCCTTTTGATTATGATATGTACTTATTTGCATAGCCTCCTCTATTTATGTTCTCTTCGTTGCAAATATTTTGCAGTATTTTATAATACAAGTCTACTAATTCTGGGTTAGAAAAAAAATCATAAATATACAAATTCTCACTTAAATGTTATGATTATAGTCCATCCATTGACTCCAACGTGTGTGTGAACATGAAAACCTAAACCTTTTACTCGTGTATTTGAACTAACACATTTATCCTACTTCTCAACAATCTTTTCAACCTTATAGAGCTTGAGATTTGATTGGTTATGCCTATCTTGAGCTTCTTCAATACTCTCAAGCTTGAGATTATGTTTTCCAAAGTGGGTAATGTAGATGGTGATTTATGGGTTTCCTAAAGCTTGTCTTGGCTTGAGAAAGAAGGATAGAAAGATTTTTCTCACCTTTATTATAGAAATTCGATGTAGTGTTGGGAATCATCCTTGGCAAGCAATGTCAAGCTCCATGGATGGTAAACTTACTTGTTGTCATCACTTAGCTACTTCTGAAGTAGAAGATACATTTAACATAATCAATGGGGTGTAAATACCATTTAATTGATATGTTTATTGATTCAGCAAAGCCATATCCTCTTAATTATGGTTTCAAAGTTGTCAATGGGATGTTTCCATTGCCCAAAGTAGTTTATTTTTGTGCCTAGTTGTAGGCTTGTTTTTAATCTTATACACCCATTGTAGGGATAAATAAACTCATGTTTTCACAATTTAGAATGTGAAAAAGTGCCTGAGAGATTGCTTGCTAGCAAGTCATTCCCCTCACTCCATCTACAAATTTATATCACTTTCTTTGCTTGCGTAGTTGTGTCATGCTTAGGTTGCTTGCTTGAATGAAAGTCTTGTTCCTTACCCCTTATTTGTGTCATGCTTAGGTTGCTTTCTTGAATGAAAGCCTCTTTCCTTACCCCTTCACATGCATTATCTAGGTCTTCCTGCAAAGCTATAAGAAATTCGTGGAAATAACTAATGGGTTTCTAAATTGACACATATTTTTCATCTTCTATTGTCATTACCTTGATAGAACCTAAATTTCTTCCCATTGTTAATCTTGATACTTGTCCAACTAACTTATTTTGTAACCAATGGAAATTTGTTGATTAATTACTTACAAAGGTTAATTTTAGTTGCATTGTATGAGTAATTATATGAATATGCTTGAGATTTCTTTTGCATTGATGAGTAGGGAATAATGATGTGTTTGTTGATGAATTTTATTACTATAGCCTTAATCACTATTGATGTATAAAAACTATTTTGATTGTTTTTCCTAGCATTTAGTCTCGACACTAGCACCTATCCTAGTTACGATAAGGAAGATAAACAAGAGAATGACCACATTATTTCTATTCCACAACCAATATGTGTTCATCAATTCAAGAAGGAAGACAATGCACCACTTGGTAGAGAATCATAGCACATGAGTTTGACTTTCCTCTATGACCAAAATATGGAGAAAAGGGGCTACGAAAGTACACACTCCACAATACTCCAACTTGAGAATATTGGTAGTGGTTACGCACTCCACGACAATTTATTAAAGCAGTTGAACATGAGGAAGATTGTTTCTATCGATTTTGTAGCAAACTGTCTAGTTTAGTTTCAAAGAAGGATTACACACCCTAGAATATTGTTCCTCAACAAGCCACCATAGCTAATGTGGAGGAAGTGGGTACTTTCAAGGGTAAGATTGTTAGTATAGAGCTCATAGTTGTCTATTGGGTTATCTTGGGTTGTTGGGGGGAACAATTGTTGTCCTCCCCACCTAGGTTCAATTCTCACAAGTTACATGTTGAGCTCATATCGTATATATTGTTGTAACGACTTCAAGCCTAGTTATTGAACAACCTTGAGCCTTGAAGGATATCTTACCCTTTCCTATTGGATAGAGAGTGGGGTGCTTGGTTACATGGAAAAAAAAGAGCTCAGAGTTTCTCAACATGAATCTAAGGCTTATTTAGTATAAAGATGATCACATGTAGCTCAGGTTAGGGTATATAATGGTACATTTGGAAGTTGCATACAATGATGGTTAAAGAGATGCAAATTTGAGTTTTAATTTTTTTAACCATAACTTGGAGATTTTTGTATTAATAAAATCAATTACCAAGGCTCACAACGATATTACAAAAACACATGCCTTCGAATGTCAAGCAAAATTGCTAGCTCCTTATTTTGAAAATACATAAAATAATTATGTCCACAAAACTTCATCTTGATATTTGTTACATGAGTAACTTCTCACAAATTGTTGACATAATAAAAAATAGAAATAGTGCATAAATAAACTAGATTACGGGGCCTGCTTCTTACCACCATGGACTATGCTATTGAAGAGTATTTTTTCTTCTTTAGTACTGTTGTCCAAGCTTCTTTTGTCCTTGATGAGGTCCTTGGTATTCCTACCATTCCCAATTTATCATGATATAAGAATTCCAATTGTTTCTATATCTCATATTCTTCAGCCTAATCCACCGAACTCACCTTAGGGGGCTTTATATCCTGAACTAGATCTAAGAAAAAGTAGCTTCCTCTTCCACCAAACCTTGTTGGGTTGATCCTTGCTAAGATCAAGGGTCTTCCTTTGAGGGAGTATCCCTAGTTTTCTATAAATCCACTAACACATCCCCATTTTCATGTGTATCCACTTTTGAATCTTCCATGAAGTTTCCAATTTAGGTGGATTTTTCTTAGCAATTAATTGATCTTCTTCCTTAGCTTCAACTGAAACCCTTTGACAAATCCCATTTTCACACATATGATGGCATATGTAGTGATGCTTCATTTCTTTGTTTTACAAATTTTGTGATTGTATCTTCTAGGAGCTTTACCAATGGCTTGAAGAGTGCTTGAACCCATAAATGCAAAGGTATATTCGGAGGTTTAAACCACACAATAGTTGAAGAAAGAGAATTTGTGAGTGGGTTTAACGAAGGCATCCAGTGTTTCATACATAGTTTGGAGATTCCCTGGAAAAAGGGGTCCAAAGTTTATAATCAAATCCCTTTCTTTAACAAGATCAACTCAACAATGAATAATCCCTTTACATAGGGAAATAAAATCCTTCTCTTTTAACTAAGGTTTTTAGGAGCCAATGAAGAAAATAAGGTTTCCAGGAGTCTGAATTTCATTTGTAGAAATCTATTAATCAAGGCCAAAGACCATTGAAACAAAAACAAAAACAAAAAACACTATGGAAGGTTGTCCATACTACAATATATTTCACTACAAAAATATTTATGGTAGGAGCCTCTTGAACCGAAAGACAAGGAGAACACAAGATCTTCTTCACCACATTGTTGAAAGAATCCTTACCTGGATTACCATTTGAAAGAAGAGGAATAGATCTACATCCATTATCTATATTGGCTCCCACAAACTACTCAAGATAAGATTCCATGTGAGTATCAAGAACACAAGTGGAAGAAGGTGTTGTAGAAACTTACTGAGTTTCCACCATGCAAGGACTATATCTTCAAGAAGGGAAGATCCATTTGGAATAGTCGCCACCAAGGAAGACTACAAGGAAACAATGCTTATAGAGGAAGGAATGGCCATGTGAAGCCATATCAAGGTTGAAGGAAGGTTTGTATCCATGGCTAGGGTAGAACCCAGCTGCCACTACGTGTATCAGTCACACATGCTCCATTAGAAGTTTCTTTACCTTAATTATTATTATAAATGAAATTGATTTTATTCTTTTGAAATTACTAATGAAATGCAGGATGAGCCGCCACCATGCAAGGAAAAAATTCTTCTATAAGGGAATACCCATTTGTAATAGTTGCCACCAAGGAAGAATGCAAGGAAACAATACTTGGAGAGGAAAGAATGTCCATGTGAAGCCATATTGGAGCTTAAAAAGTTTTGTATCCATGGCTAGTGTTGAACCCTAGTTGCCACTCCCTGTATTAGTCACACGTGCTCCATTAGAAGTTTCTTCACCTTGACTCTTATTATATATTAACTTTATTTTATACTTTTTAAATGACTGATGAAATAAATGATTATTTTCTTCCAGGAAATTTTAAGTTTTAATAAGGTATTTAATGATCCTCTTCAAATATGGCTTGCTCGAAGAGTATGTTGGTGAATGCATCTTAGTGTGTGTTTTTTCATGTAGATATGTATTTGTGTGTGTTGATTCTTTTGGTTATGTAGAAAGAAGATTCATGTTATTATGATTATCCATTTTACTAATGTACCATGAACCTATGGTTGGAAATGGAATTGTTGTCGCGACTCAGTTTGTTATAGATTAAATTTATTTTCTAACATTGAATTTATTTTTTAGGTCATTAATTTCTTCAATGTAACTATTTTTTTTCTTTTAACATTATATTATCAATTTC
Organism: Pinus taeda; assembly: GCA_000404065.3. NCBI lineage: Eukaryota > Viridiplantae > Streptophyta > Pinopsida > Pinales > Pinaceae > Pinus > Pinus taeda. Next base: position 196,905 of record APFE030924050.1, on the reverse strand, counting down.
AAAGAGTCATATAGTTTTTAAAGCACCGATCAAAGAACTAAAAGGCATTGGATACTTGAGGAATTTTATTGTGGACCACTAGAACTTTGTTGTATTATGAATATAAACCTCGTGTAGTTTACATTCTTTAAAATAAGATAATACAAAACATCCTCTTTAATTATTTCACCCTTAAATATTGCTAAAATATTCAAGGATGAAAGCACTATTTAATGGGATTCCACTATAAAAGGGAGAAGGAATCAAGGTTTTCAAGAGTTTCCTTTTGCACATGGTCTCTTTTTATGTAGATTGATTTTAAGAAAAATCATGATTTGTACATCAGGGCTTCAATTTGTTGACCAATATCTTACCACGTTCATTTATAAAGGGTGTTATAGGCCATTTTGTCACATCTGGTCAATAGGCCTGCAAACCAGATCACTCAACATCTGTGAACATGTTGTCATCATCCCTTCACAAAGCCCTAAGCTTGACCTTTCAAAAAATTCTAAGTTTTTGGGATTAATTTCTCAAAATCAATGTTTTTAGCCCCATCACACCCTATCCCTTTAGCCACTTGCGTTCATCACTGGTTTCTCCCTTCTACACCAGTTCTGGTCAGCACTAGTTGCTCATTTTTGCAGGTGCGTTGATTCTAGAAATTCAAGAAAATTAAAAATAATTCCAAATCTTCCTCTTCCAGAAGCTTCCAAGGGTTGTTTTAACTATTTACCATGGATAAGAGCTTGAATCCTCTTTGATCCTATATTTGAGACTTCACCTCTTATCCCTTGAGCTCATCCTCCCATCATATGTGGATCTCAAGTCCATAATGGTAAATCCTAAACTACCACTCCTATAAATTTACTACCATCTGTAGCATCAAGGTTGGATTTTGGAGATTGATTGTGTCTTATGGTGTTTCCTTGAACCTAAAGGAGGCATCATCTTCATGCATTAGGGTTTATGTTGAGGTGTGCTTTATGACAAGGAAGGACAAGTCAACTTGGGGAGACTTCTACAAGATTAGCTACTATTTATGGTTGTCAACTCTCTCATATTTCTATTAACATAAAGAGTATCTTGTTTTCCTATATGTGTTGTAGTATGTTTGCACCCATGTATTTCAATGCCTTGTTAATTCATTGAATAGAGATTTTAGATTATGCTACTTGGTTGATGTAGATCCTTGGCTTGTTTTAGTCGTATGTGTAGGTTATAATTATAGCACTTAGAGCTACAATTGGAGCTTACAAGAGAGGAGGAAAATAAATCTTGCTACAGATCCATGGTATGCCTCTTTCCATTCTCTAATTTCTATAAGGAAAACTTTATGATTTTTGTCTTATGTTTTTCTAGACGAGTCCACTAGGTCTAGGGAATTCACCCTTGTCCACAGTCGTTAATTACACATAACAAATTGGAGACCATATTAGGGATTGATTTCTTCCCTTATTGGTTTCCTTGACCTTAGAACCTTTTTTCACCTCTTAAACCGACCTTGATTGATTCATTCATACCTTTATTGACCCTAGGAAAACTCTTCTCTGAGCTTGATTTGATTTTTGTGTCGTAGTTTGGTCGAATCTACCTCAGTGCACCCCCTAGTATGGAAACAGGGTGCTTCGGCGCACCCTCTCCTTCTTTGTACTTGCACTACAGAGCACTGGAACATGTTCTACACCTATGCTGATCCATGTAAGATGCAAAATATTGCTTTTCTTGCCTTTCTCTTTGATTTTCTTTGGACCTGCTTGTTTTCCTGTTGTCTCTGAGTGTGTCCTTATCTATGAAAAGCCTTCATTTAGTTTGATTTTGGTTTTGATAACCTTTGATAAGAATTTGTTTGTATTTTGTTTGTTCTTGTCATTTAGGTCATTGGAAAACTTTTGCTTGATCATTGATTGTACGAGGAAATCAATATTACAGTCATCACTCTATGTGGTTTATCTCATCAGTGATTTAGCAATCATATTAGTTTTAATTTCATTTGGAAGTTAAGAGGATTGAAAATAAAAATCTCATAATTTTTCATTTGGCATTGCATTTAGGGTTTTGCGTGTGAAACTGGAAATTTGAACAATTGCATTAGGGAAATTTACATAACAAATTTTGTTTGTTACATCTTTTATGTTGTATTATTGTTTGTTTCTTCCCTCTCATACATAGATTTTCATTGAAATAAATGATTTAATTTTATCATGCTAGATTGCATCTTTATGATATTCAGGTGAAATTCGCAATGAGCCTTAAAAACTGAAACTTAATTAAAGATAAACATAGGTGTTATCATTTTTTTTTCCAGCGTTTCATTCAGTGGGTGATATCTCGTTCCACGTACATAAGTGTATCAGACCATTCTCCACTACCTCCAGGAATATTCGAATGGTGCTCCATGCATGAAATGTATATGGGAATGATTTCATCATACGATTATGCATTAGATAGCACTAACATGAATTATGCTTCCACGTTCCTTCGGATATATTTTGGAATTCCACACTAGGTTTCTATCCTCACCTTAGTTAACCAAGTTGGTCGCCTTGTACACTATGATACACTGAACACAACATTTAGGGAGATTGTAAGATCGTACGTAAATCCTTAGTTCTCCAAGGTTATATATTGCAGTTCACAGTTGCTTGGTAAACCCATTTTAACTAGTTACCCATATTTTATTTACTTTTTGTTATTAATTTCTAAAATTTATTAAACCAATGTGGAAGAACAACCTCATCAACCCCGTCGTTCATGTAGGATGCAAATATTGCCTCCTCTTACACATGAGGCAACTCATGGATGTCATCAGAAGAACAAAAAGATGTAAACTACCGAATATGGTACTTCAAGAGCTACCCCTTTTGGTCCTCCATTTGAAATTGATCCACCAGAATCCTCTTTTCCCATGAGTATTTAACCCGATATTACTTCTCTGCTAGCTGGTGAGTCTGACACAATCAAAATAGAAACACCTAAGGTTTTATTACCTGAGGTTATTGAACCTAAGTATCTTGAATCAGAAACATTAAAACTAAGGTTATATAACCTGAGGCATATCAGTTAACTACACTTGTTACTTTAGGCACTTCCTCTTCTCTTCCTGTGTCTCATACCCAACCGTAACCTGTATATCTTGGACCCGACGGTGAACCACTTCCACCTGGCCTTATGAGCATTGAGGAGATTCCTCAAGAAGAGGCTCGACCCTCCTCTCATATACATTTGAGAGGGACTCATCTTTATCAATCCCATCCTTTCCCTTCTCCTTATACTTTGTCACAAGCTCCTTTGTCTGGTTCATCTCTTTTCAACTCACCTTTGAGTTTCCCTCAGCAATCATCTTTTGGAAATGTGACCATGACTGAGCCTGTTATGGTTTATCAACCCATATCTTCTACTACAGCCGAGAAAACCAATGTTTCAGCTTGTTCTATGTTTGCAACATTACCATAGATATATGGTGGCCTATCCATCCCTCCCAGTTACCAATCATTATCTGGTACCTTTTCTGGTGCAGCATCCAGTCCATGGAATTCTCCCATATCATCTTCTTTTGGAATCCCATCTGGAACTTATTTGATGAGCGCTACACAATCTTCTCTATCTCCTCAATTTCAACCTTCAGTAGAGCAGCAATATGGTCCTTATGTTAGCGGGTATGGACACCTACAATAGCCCAATCCACCTCATATTGGGTACCCTCCTCCTGGGGGGAAATTTCCTCCATATTCACCTCCTCTTTCAGCAGGGGGAAAACCTATTGTCGGAATGTTCCCACCCACTAGTCCAGTAGTGCAAGCGAGTGCTCAACCTCATTCAAGTCCTCCATATCCATGAATGGCTGCCAATTCTTAGCAACCTACATTTCCCATAAAACCTAGCCCGACTGTGAATCAAATTCAAACCTCTCAACTTGTTCTGCTTACATCTCAGATTCCTATTTTTCAACCTATATCTCAACTTGTTCAAGCTCAAGTTCATGTAATTCAAACTTTTCAGGTTTCACCTCTAACTCAACCTCTTCCACTGGTATTTGGGGTTTCCCAAGTCCCACTTACCTAGCCTCTTTTACAACCTCCAATTCTTGGTTAGGCCATTCCTCAAATCCAAATGGGTCAACTAGTATATGGCATGGCATAGACACAACCTATCCCACCTTACGTAGGGATGATGAAAAATCCCACAAGGAAACCATATCAAAGTATTCCTCAAATGCCTTACCAAGGTCAGTAAAAGCAAACCCAGCCATTTCAACCTTTGCAAGGTTATCCTGGAATTGGGCAGCAAGGTTATCCCATAATTGGTTAGTAGGGTTATGTTTATCCAAGTTATCAGAATCCTCCCTATCTAGGAGTGTAGATACGTTTTGCTCAAGCCATCCCATCTTACCTAGGATACCCTCCACTAGACTTTACTCGATAGTTTCCATTTGTGGAAACCCTTAAATTTCCATAGATTCTGACTCGACTTACAAATGATCCCATTTGTCACTCTCCCTAGTGGTCGGTTATTCCTATGAAATTTCCCAGTGATATCCCAAACTTCAATGGAAATCATAGAGAATAGCCATCGACGTGCGTCATGACATCTCATTTATGGTGTTCTTCGAACACTTTAAATGACGACTCTATTCAATTACATATTTTCTAGCAAATACTTACCGATACGGTAGCAAAGTGGCATATTAAATTTCCACGAGCTTCATTCGACAATTTTAGTGCCTTAGCAACCATGTTCTTAACTCATTTTTAGTTTCCCATACACTACGAAATTGGTACTGAAATTTTAATTTCCTTCAAACAATATGATTCCACTCATATTTCTGATCATATTCATAAGTGGTGGCATCATTGTCGTTTAGTAAAAACCTTTGTTCCTTACCAATTACTATCTGAATGGTTGTTAAGTCTTTGTTACAATCCATAACAAAAGACATTGCTAAAGGCAGTGTTGTGATTGAAGAAGATGACGTAGGGGATGAACATCCCATTTATTATTTGATTTAGAACTTAAATGATATCGAAATCAAATATAATCATGTTGAAATTTTAGCTTTAGAAATTGTCCAAGTTGTTCAAAGGGTTCACCAATATATCCTGCTTTGCAAGACTATGGTTTTTTAATGATTGCAACCCCCTGATGTACATCTTATCACGACAAATGATAGGTGGCAAGTATTCCAAATGGATTTTCATCCTCCAGGAGTTCGATTTGGAGTTCATCAAATTCAAATCCAGGAAATCCTTAGCCTTTATCAAACTGATCTACGACCTTCCCACTTCCAAAACTGAAACGACATCTAACGATTCTATTCAATACAAGTCATTGTTCTTGATAGATTCATCTGACCCATGGTATGGAGACATCATCATATATCTACAGACCCAGACTTTCTGGTATGATACCTCTCGCTTTGACTAATGATGTATCCGTTATCAAGCTAAAAATTATATTATAATTGGCAACACCCTTTTGTCGTCATGGTATCAATACGATTTTTAGATGGTGCCTCACTCATGAGGAGGTGGAGAAAGCTTTGAGCTAATGCCATGTTGGGGCATGTGGTGGAGATATGTCTGGTTATGCCACCACACAAAATATTCTACATGTTGGCTACATTTGGCCTACTATGTTTCGTGATTTTATCCTTGCGGTCCGCAAGTGTCATGCCTGTTAGATATATGATTGTAAAACCCATGCTCCACCAACTCCTTTACATCCTGTTATCGTTGTTGGACCTTTCACCAAAAAGGGGCTTTGAATTTATGACATGTAACCCTCACTCGGTCAAGGGGCATGGCTACATCATTGTCGTGGTAGACTATTTTACCAAGTGGGCAGAGGCGATGTCTACAGATAATAACATCGACAAAATAACTACTCTCTTTAACGAGAGTTTTTTCAACGTAAATCACATGATATTTCATTTGTCGACGCGTTTCGAACCAACAAGTGTGGTTCATCGTCAGGACAAGTTGAAGAATCAGATCAAGCTATGCATGTTAAATAGTCAAAGCAGAACCTCCAATGGTTATAATTCCTGACCAGGCAATAGCTATGTTGACCAACGACTAAATTTGACTGGGGATCAGTTAGCATGACCAGGGGCATAAAAGTAAGTTAATTTAATATACTAATTTGGAAGTTATAATAAGTCAGAGGGACGCATGACATCACCTTTTATATATAATAATAATAATAATAAAATAAAGTAGATTCTAAATGGTTATTAAGTTAATAGTTAGTTATAAGAGGTATGACCTAAATGACAATAGTTTGGAAACGGTAGGAGCGATGGCGATGGTTAGGGTTTGCTCGAGCAGGGTTCGTGCATCAGTCGCTTCGGCCCCCAAACCAGGCTCAGGCCCTGAGCGCGATCCGGAGTATGGGTTTACAGATATCGTTGCTGAGAAGCTGTCGGCGCTCTCAGCGAAACGACCTATTTCGTTCCAAATATTCCCAGGACAATGCGAATGTGATCCAGAAGTGTTTTCGGTTAAATGGAAACCATTATTCCTGGAATGGGAGTGAAATACGTTTCTGCAAGGAGAATGCGAGGCGAAGGCTTCAATAGAAGCACCCATCTCTGCGTTGATCCACGGGGAGGGTTTTCCATGGCGGAAAAACGAAATCCCAAGATGCGCTGTTGAACAAGGATGTCGATGGGAAGCATGGCAGTTATGGGTCAGGGCACAACAAACCCAGATCACAAGGAAAACCGGCTGGAGGGGACTGCATGCTGCAGATCCGTTTTCCTTCACATCGCATGGACCAAATCTTGGTAGTTCTGGTTTAGATCTACGCGATCTAGCTCTCTTTGATCCCATGCAGCAGATCGAAGGCTTCAACCATAGAGCGAGCAGGGTATCGGAAGATCCAGACATGCACAAAGAAAAACGAACCAAAACAGAGCCAGATCTGGATCTCTGTCTACAGCCAGAGTAGGTAAAAAATACTTGTTTTCAGATTCTGATCAATCCCCCTCAGGGGAAAACTCGTTTAATATGGGTTAATGTAGGAGACACACCCTTGCAGTTGAAACACAAAATATGGACAGAAATGGGATACCCAGTCCAGATACAACATCTGGTCAGCGGCAGGTGGTCCCTCCAGGACTGTAGATCGCTGGAAAGTTATGAGATTGAGCCAGGATCAATTATTAAGTTAAAATTCAGATTGAGAGGGGGGGCTCTGCCTCAGGGACAGACAAGTTCCTCAGGGGAAGACAAGGGGAAAAAATCCGCAGCCCAGCACCAAACCAAGGGAGGTTTATCCTTCAAAAACATCTTACAGGGCAACAGGAATTCAGGGCCCTCTCCAGGCCACGGCGGCTCTCTGCCCAGGCCATACATAGTTGATCAGTCAGAAGAAACCCCAGCTTTAAACTTAGATTCGTCAGGGATTGATGATGTCGTTGAGGCCTATGAAACACAAGCTCTAATATGCCGTTTCAACAGTTTCTGGCCTAAACCCTTGGATCTATTCCACTGGATCTTCACCAGATGGACCATGGAATGTGATATCCACCTATGTTCAAAAGGGTTCTTCATAGTGAAATTTACATCCAAGGAAGTCAGAGATACAGTCCTAAGTACAGGGCCATGGTTCTGGGGAACATCGGGGCTGTTTGTGACCCCATGGTTCCCAGATTTTGATCCAAATAAAATGACTGTAACCAAAATGCCAGTTTGGGTTAGACTATACAATCTTCCACTGCACTTTTGGCATGAACGAGTACTGGAAGGTATTGGGAACAACATAGGGAAATATGTCAAAACAAATCTAGAAAGGATCGACGAAAGGATCTACACTTTTGCACGGATCTGTGTGGAAGTAGATCTAAGTAAAGGGCTGCCGGACAACATAAGGCTGGTCTACAAACAACAGAACTGGCTACAGGTACTAGACTATGAAAACACCGCCTTCAGATGCAGGATCTGCAGGCAGACAGGACATTTACAAAGTTCATGTCCAGAAGCCAAGAATAGAAAAAAGCAGAAAGGGAAGTAGAAAAAAGGATGGCATTTCTCACCCCCAGATTCAGAGGACGAAGAATCAGAAGCAGCAGAGGAAGAGAACCCAGCAGAGAAAACCGAGGTATCTCAAGAAATGGAGAATCAGAAGGAAACCCCATCAGACAACAAGGCAGAAAAGTCTAGCATGGCTCCTAGCTTGGGAGGCAACAAACGGCACCATCTCTCAGACACTTCAGATTCAGACAAAGAAACTGGCCCTCAGAATACAGAAACACAGATAGTCATTGCTTCGATCGAGCCCTCTCAAGGAGAGTGGCGCAAGGTCGAAAAGAAAAAGGGGAGAAAAACTTGAAGCGTGAGTCCTACTCACTGCTAGATTTCAGTTTTTTCTGCCCCTTCTCCTCCTTCCTCTACTTCTTTTCTCTTTTTCTTATTCTTTGTGCACGTTAGTTCGCTAACGTTGTGTGGGGTGCGATAGCACTTGAGCCCTTGCGGCAGCTTACGGCATGTTTCAGTACATCTACTAGTGTAACTTTTCATTATTTTTTAATAAAAAGTTACTGTTTTTTTTCCTTGGAAAAAAAAAAAGAGGTATGACCTAAATAAATAATAATAATAATAATAATAATTTTCAATATTCATATTGAAATTAATTGTTTCATTAATTGTTAAATAAATTATTCAGATTTAATTAATTGGTTCGAAATCCGTCGATAAATGAAATATCATGTGATTTACACCGAAAAATCTCTCGTTAACTTGATATGGATCACAGAAGCCTCAATTCAACAACTACTCTCTTTCTCTTTAATCATGTCATTACAAGGTTGGTATACCACAGGATATAGTTACAAACCATGGGAACCATTTTTGTAATCATAAACTATGTTAGCTAACTACCAAGTTGGGCCTTCACGATGAGAGTTAAACTCCCTACTACCCACAAGAGAATGGGCATTTCGAAGAAATAAAAAAAGACTTGAAAACTATGCTTCAGTGCATTATAGGGATCCACAAATCGGATTGGCATATTATCCTTTATGCAACCTTGTGGGTGTATTGAACCTTTTCCAGACTATTATTGGATTCACACCATTTAAACTAGTGTATGGCCTAGAAGCAATCCTTCCTTCAAGTGTGAAATTCCATCTCTGAAACCTGTTGTCAAACTCCTTCCTACCACTTCACAAAAGAAGAGTGTCTCTTACATCTGACATGCTTAGATGAAACATGGTGTGATGTCATGATGGCCAATGAGGCCCACAAGAAACACATTAAGTCGCAATATGATAAGAATGTTAAGCCTCATTCCTTCTCAGAAGGTGACCTTGTCCTATTGTATGATCAGGAGTCTGATAAGTTAGGGTATGGGAAGTTCGAGCCAATGTGGCTAGGCCCATGCATTGTTAAATGTGTTCTAAACAATATTTTATACATCTTCAAGAAAATCCCGTAATAGAACAAATACATGTTGAGAGTATAGCATCTAATACTAGCAATGAAGAAAGAATCTCAGATTTTCATAGAGCTCCTCATTCTTTAGGTTCTTCTTTTGTTGTAAGCCCAAAGGAAACCTCTCCTCCTATCCATCATACTCCTTTAATCCTATTAGTCACTCCTCAACCATCTGTCATTCAGACTTCCAGTACCCTTGTAACCACCACAACTATGGCAGGACCACAAGCACCTACCAAAATGGAAAGAATCATAGCAGCTAGGTATGGACCTTTAGTACTACCCACTCCTGTGAATGCCATGCGTACTAGAGAATATCATAAGTATATGACTAAGTTCACTAGGATTGAAGGTGTTACAGCTGATGAAAATCTTGAATCATTCTATAGCTATGCTGATAACCTGGACATTAGTGAAGATGATGTGTGGATGAGAATCTTTGTCCAAAGCCTAGATGGAGAGGCTAAAAAATGGTTCAGATAACTAACCCCAAGGTCTATAGCAGATATTAAGGCTTTAGATGATGCATTCCTAAAGCATTGGGGGGATAAGAAGGATCTACTCTACTACCACACCGAGTTTGGCAACTTAAAGAGGGAAAATGGCGAGTTGTTGTCTGATTTTAATAAGAGGTTTAATCGCATGTATAGCAAGATACTACCCGAAGTAAAACCCACCACTACCTCTGCTAAACTCACCTATGCCAGTGCATTTGACTCCGACTTCTGTCTATTGTTAAGGGAGAGGCGATGTGCTACCTTGGCTGATATGTAGGATGTAGCCTTGGAAGTATAATCAAACATCATGGCTGCAGAGAAGCTCAAGGGGAATGTTGATAGAAGGAGACAGAGGGGCGAATCTTCATCATCTTCAGACCCCAAGATAGATAAAATTAACAAGATGATAGAGTCATTAGCCTCTGAAATCTCCAAATTAAAGGTTGAGCAACACCCTGGGAAAGGAAGAGTTCCTAATACCTTTGCTCCTAGAAATCCAAATCCATATAGAAGAGCTAATGAGCAGTTGCAGATACTATAAAGAAGTAAAAATGCCAATGAAGGCCAAAGGGTGAAGACCCCTTTTCAAAATGTAGTCATGGAAGAGGAACAATTTAATGAAGATGATGAGATCCATTGTATGGAAAACAAAGGCAGTGCCTCCTTTTTGACCTTAGATGCCTATGAAAAGTCATTATTCAATGACCAGATCAGCCGAGAGTGGGATGGTGGAGTTGTTCTGCAAACTGATGATCGGCACAAATATGATCTGAGGTCGAAGATGAATAATGTGAAGGAAACTCATGTTCAAAGAGTTGTTGTCCCTGCAATACCGCAAGCTAATAAGCAGAAATGACCGACAGTTGATCCCATCATCCTCAAAGCTCCAGCTCACGAGGTAAGAGGCCTTAACAAGTCTCCTTCTCCTTTCAGTTTTCAATTAGAAATTCATAAGCTAAGAATACCTATACCTCTAATTGAACTAGTGAAGAATGAGTCCTTCAAGAGATCTATCCTCGAGGCCCTTGAGCCTAGTCCCATCCAAGCCTCCACTGACTATGTAAATCTGCAAGATGACAAACCAGTTGTTGTTCTGAGCCCCATGATTGAAAATTATGATGACAGCTCCCCATCATTCTATGTCTCTTTGACTATTCATGACAAGATTCTTCATAATTACCTTTTGGACGCAAGAGCCAGTCATAATCTATTGCCCAAGGCTATCATGGATGAATTGGGTCTTTACATTACCAAGCCTTATCATGACATGTTTTCTTTTGACTACAGAAAAGTGAAATGTTTGGGATTAATCAAAGACCTAGCCATCACCTTGTCTCAACTGTCTATGAAGAGCATGATGATGGATATTGTGGTAGCAAATGTGCCCCCCAAGTTTGGCATGTTGTTTTCCAGAGGTTGGATCAAGAGATTAGGTGGAACATTGCAAAATGATCTGTTCTATGCTACTGTCCTAGTTTTTGGAGGTAAGAGTAGGATATTATACAGAGAAGATCAGTTGGCTTATATCATCAGTGATGAGAAGAATCCCACTAATGATCCCATCTATGTTGTTGACACTGATTTTGGAGCCTGTATTCCTCAGATTGAAGAATCCCAGTTGGCCTTCATGCAGCTTAGGAAAGTGGTTTGCCAGATCACAAAGGAAGAAGGCCCACAGATTTGGGACATGTTCTTTGATGAAGCTTACTCCAAGGAAGCTACAAGGGTAGGTGTAGTCCTTGTATCCCCCACACAAGAATGCATTCATTTATCTTTCAAGTTAGATTTTAAGGTCACAAACAACATAACAGAGTACGAAGCCTTGGTATTCGGCTTAAACACTGCTAAAGAAATGGGCATCAAAGGTCTAAAGGTGTTTGGAGATGTAGACCTTATCATTTAGTAGGTGAAAACATCCAAGGCTGAAAGCATATAGAGATGAGGTATGGAAGCTCAAAGGTTATTTTAACAATTTCAACATTTTTTACATCCCTAGAATGAAGAACCAGCTTGCTGACTCCCTTGTTGTGTTTGCTAGCACATTTATTCCTCCTTTGCCTCCTAAATTGACTTATGAAGTTCATGTGAAATATAGACCATCTCTGCCTGACAATGTCAAATACTGGAAAGTTTTTAAAGATGGTAATGAAATTAATAGGTTTTTGCAAGTCATTGATGAATTTTCTGAAATGCACATTGACCAAGAAAACAAAACCATTAAAGAATGCAACCAGTCCAAGCTAAAGGACGAAAGTGGTTAGGATAACATTGTTCAGCTCCCTAGTAACCATATACCCAAAGGATTGGTACCTCTAGAGAAGTTGTTTGATCGTAATGATGTACCTTATAAGCCTGCCAAAAAAGAAAATGAGTCTGCAGTTCATAGACATAATGTAGGGAGTCCAGACCATCCAAAGTACATAAATCTATCCACCCACTTGTCGTCTGCCCAAATTTATGAGTATTGCACCCCAATGAAACAATTTGCTGATATTTTTTCATGGGAATATAGTGATATTAAGACCTATGATACAAATATCATTCAACATAAGATTCCACTGGAGAAGAACACCATCCCCTTTAAGAAGAAATTAAGACCTATCAGCCCTCTCTTATTGCCTTTGATTGAAAAGGAAATCAAGAAACTGTTGGATGCCAAGATCATAGTTCCCCTAAGGTATTCAAAGTGGATAACTAACCTTGTGGTGGTAAGAAAAAAGAATGGAGAAATCAGGCTTTGTGTTCACTTCAGGAATTTGAACAAATGCTCTAAAAAAGACAATTACCCCCTGCCTAAGATGGAACACTTGTTGCAAAAAGTTTCAGGGGCTAGAGTCATGTCTTTCTTAGATGGATTTTCAGGTTACATCCAAAAGATTAGGAAAAGACCGCCTTCACTACTCCTTGGGGCACTTTCATGTACTCCAAGATGCCTTTTGGACTGATGAATGCTGGGGCTACTTTTCAGAGGGCCATGGACATAGCCTTTGTAGGAGAGAAGGACAAGTTTGTCCTTATTTACCTTGATGACATAACAGTCTTTTCCAGCAGTCACAAGGACCACTTGCAACATTTGAAGAAGGTGTTTCTAAAGTGCAGACAGTTTGGAATTTCTATGAACCCAAAGAAGTCACAATTTGCTCTAGAAGAAGGCAAAATTCTGGGACATATTGTTTTTGCTGAAGGTGTGAAGATCGATCCAGCAAGGGTTCAAGTAATTCAGACATTGTCCATCCCAAGGTCAAAAAGGGACATTCAATCTTTCCTGGGCATGCTTAACTTTGTCAGGAGGTTTATTCCAAACTTTGCAGAGCTAGTGAAGCACATCACTTCCATGCTGAAGAAAGGATCAGAAATAAAATTGACAAATGTCGCACGAAGCTCTTTTGATTCCATCAAACAAGCTATCATGGAAGCTCCAACTCTAATCAGTCCAGATTACACCAAGGAGTTTTATATCTTATCTTTTGCCTCTTATGATACACTTGCAGTAGCTCTATTGCAGAAAAATGATGAAGGTGTAGAGCACCCTGTGGCCTTTCTCAGCAAAACTCTGAGGGATGCTAAACTAAGGTATGAACTTATTGAAAAACAAGCTTATGCTTTCATAAAATCTTTAAAGGCATTCAGATTTTATATTATGCATTCCAAAGTGGTTGCATATGTACCTTTAGCCTCAGTAAAAGATGTCCTAACTCAGCCAGATATTGATGGAAAGAGAGCTAAATGGATTGCAAAATTCATAAAGTTCAACGTAGAGGTGAATCCCACCAAGCTCATCAGAGGCTAGGGCTTGGCTAAGTTTATGGCTGAGGAAACTTGTAGTTTGCTAGACATCAATTGCATGAGTTCGGATTTAAGTGGGAAGCAGATAGAGGAAGCAGTATAAGAGCAAGAGCAGAATCAGTATTTCGCTGAAAATCTAGCCACCTGTGAATGGTATTCCAATATAGTTCATTTTTTGTAGAAGCTAGAAGTCCCTCTAGGGCTCAGCTCAAGTCAAGCTCGGGCCATTAAGCTCAGATCAGCCAAATTCTGCATTACTAACCTGCTTTATTGGAGAGACCCATCAAGGATCCTCTTGAGATGTCTAGACAAAGGACAATCTGTGGAAGTCATGCACCAGCTCCATTCTAGCATTTGTGGAGGGCATCATTATTGGAAAACCACAACCCACAAGATCTTGAGAGATGGGTATTATTGGCCTACTCTGTTCTCTGATGTGTTTTTTTTTATGAGGTTTTGTGACAAATACCAGAGGTTTGTAGGAAGACAACAACTAAAATCTCTGCCCTTGAAGCCAGTACACGCCAATGGTCCCTTCCAGTAGTGGGGCTTGGACTGCATAGGTGAGATTAATCCACATTCCAGTGGCCAGCACAAATGGATCTTGGTAGCCACTGATTATTTCACCAAATGGATTGAGGCTATACCCACTAAGAATGTTAATCATGAGGTTGTCATAAAGTTCATGAATGAGAATATTTTCACTAGATTTGGTTGCCCAACCAAACTAGTCACTGATAATGCAGCAGCTTTTAGGGCCAAAGAATTGGTAGACATGTGTGAATCCATGGGCATTCAGTTGGTGCATTCTACCTCATATTATACTCAAGGTAATGGCCTGGCAGAATCATCTAACAAGAGTCTTGTAAGGATAATCAAAAAACTATTGGAGGAAAACAAAAAGAGATGGGATTCCAAGTTGAAGTTTGCACTATGGGCTGACAGGGTTACCGACAAGAAGTCCATAGGAAATTCTCCATTCAAGTTGGTTTATGGCACTGATGTTGTTTTTCCTATCCAGCTAATTCTCCCTGTGTCCAAATTCTTGCAAGAAGAGCAGGATGAAGAGAATGACATGGCGAGGAGAATGGGTAACTTGGTTGAATTATAGTAGATAAGAGAACAACTAGTTGAGAAATCAAGAATTCACCAGAAGAAGATCAAAGAAACCTTTGATAGAAAGGCAAAGGTGGACAATTTTCAGGTTGGTGACTGGGTTCTCAAAGGGGATGCATTGAAGGAAAAGAAGGGCAACCATGGTAAATTTGATGCCTTATGGACAAGACCGTTTGCCATTTCTCAAGATCAAATGAACAATACTTTCATTTTGCACAATTTGGAGGGGGAAGGTGTCTTTGATGGCCCAGTCAATGGTCATTTTTTGAAATTTTACTTCATATGAGGCTTTAAGGCCTTAATATTGTAATAGGTTTTTCAGTTTTTGTTTTTATGCAAATAAACTCGATGCCCAATGGAACACTAGGAGACAAGTTTGTTTTAGTTGTTACTGGAAAGGCAGTGATCTATAATTCTTGAAACCTCACAGGGAGGCTTTCATCCCCAGAAGGAGCTAATGTTAACCCTGAGGTGCAGCGCTGCTATGTTGAAGGCTAAAGGAAGGAAATGGTCTGTTTTGCTATCATGGAGAGGTTCCCACACGAGCCATCACCCCACTTTCCTTACTCTTCCACTCCCATTCTCATTCTCTCATATCCTAACCCAACCCTCACATCCTAACTAAACCCACTTTCGCCTTGGCCATACGTAAATTAACCCATTTATACCCCGAAAACCTTACCTTTTCGCTCATACGCACCCTTTGCATGTTTCTCGAGGTCATCCCGTACCTCTGTCCCCCCGCCGTCGATCTTCCCATCGATCCAACGGCCCACACTTCACCTGGCCGACGAGACATGCTCAATCAATTATCACTGTTAGATCATTCCCGCCAGATCTAACGGTTGTCACACATATCGCATGGGAAGCAAGCGAGAGGGATACCCGCTTGATAAAGGTGGTTTCCTCTCTCTCCTCCACTGCTACATGGCACTCGATGAATGGCATCGGGTGGGCTCCGACCTTTACCACTTACTGCCCGATGACCTCCCAATGTGAACCATTTTGTGCTTGGGTAAAACCGCTCCCGGGTGTTAACTTTCGAGCACCTCCTCCACCAGATGGCAGTTCAATATACTCATCTGAGATCTGACGGCTCAGACTTATTCCACTCCTGCCATGACTCCAGGCCTCTGGCGATTGATCTCCTCCGTCCATCTCTCCTGATCCACCAACCTTCGTTCATGATCACCTTAGTTTGTCCTTCGCCGCCCGACCAACATCTTGACCGTTGATCTATCTCATCCAATAGCCCATATGCCCCTGTACCCCACTTCCCATCAGTCACCCGAGGAGGAAAGTTGTTAGCTCTGTCAGTGTTTGTGACAGTCGGACAGTTGAACTGAATTAATAGAAGGCATGGCCGAAAGGGGAAAAACAACAACACGATGTAACCGAACTAACAGAAATGATCGTGGAACATCAGAGCACGTGTGAGCCACCTGACAGCACAACGGAATTACCAGAATTTGATTACCGTGTTTGTTAGGAAAACAAACCTCTGGCTCATGTCTGTCTAGTTATGGCATCAAGCCGTTAGAAGCCAGTGGGGATTGATTAAGACATCTCGAGCCTTAGAGAGCCCGAGAGCATTGTAAAAAGCCTATAAATGGCTGAAAGTTAGAAGAAACAGGGGTTCAACTTTTAGAGACTGTGGATACTCTGTTCCTCTCAGCATCTCATCTTCATTCCAGTAATACAAGCTTCTTTTGTTGTTACATGTTCAATTGCCATCTTCTCCTCTATTCTAAGCTTGCATTTGAATGGGTTATTCATGTTTTCTTATGTGTCTAATGCCAGATAGATGTCATCTTATCTCTGCATTGATAAATTAGATTTGCAAGCTTCATTCACTTTCTGTAGCTAGCCATTCATATATGTTTATGTATGCATCTGCTGGTACAGTCAGTATTCTCCATCTATCCATTCAATCTATAAACTATTAAGCATTAGTGCTCTAAAGCCTTGTCAAGCTGAGGGTGTTCATGCATGTCTGGAGTGAAAACAGTGTTGAAACAATCATCTGACTTGATCTGAACCTTAATCCATTTCAATAGTTTAGAGAACAATATTGAAGATTTATATGTTACCAGGCATCTCCGAGCTACAACCTAGGAGAGTTTCCTGGAGTGATAACAGGGGGTAATATGTTATAGGCCATAATTTCCCATCTGGTCAATAGGCCTGCAAACCGGATCAATCAACATTTGTGAACATGTTGTCATCATCCCTTCACAAATACCTAAGTATGACCTTTCCAAAAAGCCTAAGTTTCTGGGATTATTTTCTCACAATCAATGTTTTAGCCCTAGCGCACCCTTTCCGTTTAGCCACTTGCGTTCAGCGCTAGTTGCTCCCTTCTGCACCATTGTTGGTCAGCACTAGTTGCTCCTTTCTGCAAGTGCACTGATTCTATAAATTCGGGAAAATTAAAAAGAATTATGAAGCTTCATCTTCCATAAGATTCCAAGGGTTGTTTTAACTATTTACCATGGATAAGATCTTGAATCCTATCTGCTCCTATATTGGAGAATTCGCCTCTTATCCCTTGAGATCATCCTCCCATCATATGTGGATCTAAAGCCCATAATGGTAAATCCTAAACTAGCACCTTTCTCCTATAAATTTACTTCCATCGTAGCATCAGGGTTGGCTTTTGGAGATTAATTATGCCCTTATGTTGATGCCTTGAACCTAAAGAAGTCATCATCTTCATGCATTAGGGTTGATGTTGAGGTGTGCTTTGTGACAAGGAAGGACAAGTCAACTTGGGGATACTTCTACAAGATCAATGTCTATATGGTTGTTATGCATGCATTTCCATGGTTATGGTTGTCATGCATGACTTCATTGTATGTAGTTGGTGTCGTCATGCATGATGTCGGTATATTGATATAGTTATGTATATACATGTATCATGCTAATCTACACTGATTTTGCAGACGAGATAGCCTCCCCTGATCTTCATTGAGGTATGTTGATTATGTTTATATTTGGTTATCTAACATGATATGTTTACTGGAAGAAGAGGATAAAAAATGACTATCAAAATTGTGGATTATAGTTCACGAGACTCCCCTTATAGATTAGATGAGCAGCTAAGAGAGGGGTAATCTTTGGACATAATAGACACTTTGTGAAGTTTAAAGGCAGAGATCAGAAGTTGGAAAGCAGATAATGACAAGATCATCTAATCACCATCCAGTCATGGGAGAGACTTCCCAAGACACATGAGAAACAAGTAGAGGTCAATGCAATTATTCTTCATAGCTTTTCAGACTTGCAGAGCGAGGGACAACCATAGTTCAGTGATGGACAGGAGGATATGAATAATGGAATGTATGGTAGCAAGTCTCATGGTGGGCACAGGTCGGACTGGGATGACACAGTAAGAGATGGAAGGTTCTTGGATACACTCGATAGGAGAAGCAGTGGATATGGGTTCTACTCTAGTTCTAGTTTAGACAGGCATCATGGTCATCATCACTATCATCCTTACAGGAGGAGTGACAAGGGATATTTCCTAAATGAGTTCAAGAAATCCAAGCCACCTACATTCGATGGATAGTTGAAGAAACTGGAGGATGTAGATGCATTGTTACTTGGAATAAAGAAGTTCTTTGAGTTGCATTATTACACAGAGAACATGAAGGCCAAGATAGCTATTTTCAGTCTCAAAGGGAAAGCATACATTTGGTGGGAAGAGACATCAGGAAAGAGGAGTTAAGTTGGCATGAATTCAAGAGACTCTTTGGGAAGAAGTACTTGTTAGAGAGGTACTACGATGGAAAGGCCAAGGAATTATATGAGTTGAAGATGGGATCGATGACATATGAGGAGTACAAGACCAAGTTCGTAGAGTTGTTGAGGTATGTTTCATATCTTAAGGATGAGAATACAAAATTTCATAGATTTATCAGTGAATTGAAATTAGGATTTAAGGATTGGATTGAGTATGATGAGCCTCATTCTATGGAAGAAGTCATTGGGAAGTTGAAACAATGTTATGAGCAATCAAAGAGTAAGACTGAATCTAAGCAAGGTTGGAAAGGGAATGATAAGACTGAAGGTAAATGGCCACCGAAGCGAGAAAAACCCCAGGATGCGGGTGAGAAAGAGAATGTTTCTTCTTACAAGAAGTTTAATGCAGTAGAGAAGGTACATGGACCTCATCCTTGAGAGAAGCAAAATAGAGGTGATGGTAGGAGACAGTTGTAGTGTTGGATATGTGGCAAGGATTGTTCGTCATATCAGGGTGGTAGGCCTCAGATCTATAATGATCAGGAGGTGGAGATAGTTAGGGATGTTGGAAAGAGCATTCCTCATATATATGCAGCAATTGATAACAGGCAGGAGAATCATTAGGCCTAATATTGAGATGGAAGGTAATCTCTGTGACTGAGTTGTTTGTATTTTGATTGATCCTAGATCTAATTATAGTTATGTTAATCCTAACCTAGTGGATAAGTGTGGTTTGAGAAAAGAAGTGCATGTAGAGTCTTGGTTGGTGTATTTGGCTATAGATACTAAGAAATTAGTTCACCATTGGGTAAGACCTTGTGCATTTGAGCTTAATGGAATGCCTACATCAGCACATCTGAATGTGCTTCCATTGGGATCATACAATATGCTTTTGGGTATGGATTAGTTGTATCTTCACAGGACTAAGGTGGGTTTTTAGGATCAGTCTATTGTGTGTGTGGATGATAATGGAGAGAAGAGAATATTGTAGGGTAAGAAGAAGGCTACATCAGTCACAATGGTTACAACTATGTAGGAAAAGCACAGTTGTAGGAAAGGGTGTGTATTGTTTGCAATGCACGTTTCTAGTTATAAAGGTAAGGATGTTGAGGATGAAAAAGTCTTGAAGAGGTACCCAATTTTGCAGCAGTTTTAGGATGCATTTCCAACAAATATTTCAGAGTTTCCACCTCATAGGGAAGTGGAATTTTCTTTTGAGTCGGTACCATGGGCAACACTAGCATCTAAGGCACCTTACAGGATGAGCACTCATGATATAGTGGAATTAAAGTTGTAGTTGAAGTAAATGCTTGACAAGGGATACATTAGGCTAAGTGTGTCACCATGGGGTGCATCAGTACTGTTCATAAAGAAGAAGGATGGTACTCTCAAGTTGTGTATTGACTAAAGGATGTTGAACAAGGTAACCATTAAGAACAGGTACCGTTTGTCGAGGGTCAATAACTTGTTTGATCAGTGTAAGGGAGCAGTAGTGTTCTCGAAGATTGATTTGAGATCGGGATACCATCAAGAACGCATCAAAGAAGAGTACATCCACAAGACTGCTTTTCGGACCAGGTATGGGAATTATGATTTTTTTTATGGTTCCTTTTGGTCTAACTAATGCTCTAGCTACTTTCATGTGTTTGATGAATAGTGTGTTGTGTCCTTATCTGGACAAGTTTGTGATCGTATTCATTGATGACATATTGATATATTCTAAGAATAAGGAAGTGCATGTAGAACACTTAGCAAGAGTACTGAGATTGATAAGAGAGAATCAATTGTATGCCAAGATTATTAAATGCAGTTTCTTTCAGACATAGGTACATTACTTGGGGCATGTTGTTTCCAAGGAAGGCATAGTAGTGGATTAGGAAAATATCAGAGTTATCATGGAATGGGAATTTCCTAGGAATGTGGATGAGGTCAAATAATTCATGGGGTTAGCAGGTTACTATAGGAGGTTCATCAGGAACTTCTCACAAGTTTCCTATCCTATTGCATCATTGAAGAGGAAATGAAAGAAATTTGGATGGACAAAGGAATGTGCAACCAGTTTTGAGTAGTTGAAGTAGTTGCTTACAAATTCTAAAGTTCTAAATATTGCATATCCAGACAAAGAGTTCGTGGTGTGTACAAATGCTTGCAAGAGGGGACTTGGTGGAGTCTTGATGTAGGAGGGATATGTGGTATGCTACAAATAAGGGAAATAAAATGAGCATGAAAAAAGTTATGCGATGCATGATCTTGATTTGGAAACGATCACTCATGCATTGAAGATGTGGAGACATTATTTTCTTGGTAGGAGGTTTGTGTTAATGAGTGATCATAGTGGATTGAGGTACTTGTTTGACCAACCTAATTTGAATGCCAAGCAAACTAGATGGTTGGCCATGCTTAGTGAGTTTGACTTCGAGATTAGGCACAACAAGGGAAAGGAGAACAGGGTTGAAGATGCCCTTAGCAGAAGAGTGCGGATAAATCACATACTGACTATGAGTTTATATGGGGCAAATTTATAGGATTGGATCTTACAAGCAAGATAGTCAAATGACAGGTATAGGGGGCTTATGCACAGGTTATAGCAGTAGGGTATAGGTGAAGAGGATGTGGCTTATCATCTCACAATAGATGATTTAGTGAGATTCAATGACATTATCTATGAGATTCATGGAAATGATCTATGTGTCGGACAACAATGAGCCCAAGAATCTGATCTTGCGGGAATTTCATGTTAAAGTCTATTCAAGTCATCTGGGATATCAAAAGACTCTAACAGCGGTTAAGAAATTCTACTACTGGCTGAATATGAAGAAAGAGGTATCTAAGTTCATCGCCAGGTGTTTGGATTGTCGATAAAAGAAAAGTGCAAGCATCCAGGTGGCATATTGCAGTTGATTTCGATTCCAGAGTGGGAATAGGAGGTCATTTTTATGGATTTAATTACAGATTTATCGAGGACATCTAGACAACATGACTCCATCATGGTTTTGGTTGACAAGGTTGACAAAGGTAGCTCATTTCTTAGCGGTTAATTCTACTTATTTTGATAGTGAGGTAGCTTGGTTATTCATCAAGGAGATAATGATATTGAATGGTATTCCTAATAAGATTGTATGTGATAGAGATGCCAAATTCACTTCCAGGTTTTGGAAGGTGTTATTTGCAGGTTTGGGTACAGAGTTGGCCTTTAGT
Organism: Pinus taeda; assembly: GCA_000404065.3. Lineage (NCBI taxonomy): Eukaryota > Viridiplantae > Streptophyta > Pinopsida > Pinales > Pinaceae > Pinus > Pinus taeda. The sequence continues at coordinate 175,154 of APFE030924050.1, read as the reverse complement.
ACAACTTATCATCCACAGATATATGGACAAACAAACAGGGTGAACAGGATTCTAGAGGACATGTTGAGAATGTATGTCATGCACTAGTATAGGAGTATCTTCCACTGGTTGATTTTTCTTACAACAATGGTTATCAGGAGTCACTAAGGATGAGTTTATTTGAGGCACTTTATGGGCGGAGTCGTAACACTCATATTAGCTGGAGTGATCTAGTGAACAAGGTACTAATCAGACCGGATATGTTGGCATAAATGGAACATGAAATGCAAGTTATCAAGAAGAATCTAAAGGAAGCACGGGGTAGACATAAGAGTTATGCAGATAAGCATAGGGAATTTGAGGAGTTTTAGATTGGGAAGAATGTGTACTTATGCATCAAGCCCAAGAAGATCTCCTTGAGGATTGGTTCATGTGCCAAGTTAGCACCTTGATATTGCGAGCCTTTCAAGATCCTTAAGAGGATTAGATGAGTGGCCTACATACTCGCACTGCAATCGATAGTGAAATTCAATAATGTTTTCCATGTTTCATTGCTTAAAAGACATGTGAAATATGTTAATAATGTGACTGACTATTCTGTATTGCAGGTGGAGCTAGAAGGAGAATTCCAGTCGGAACCTCAGTGCATATTGCAATAGAAACAACTCATGCTCCAGAGTTGAGCAATCGAGCAATTTAAAGTGCAGTTGAAGCACTTTGGGCCCAATGAGGTTACATGGGAGATAGTTGATCAAATGTAGGTTATGTATCCTTCATTTGTTTTTGGTTGAGGCAAAGGAGTTTTGGTATATGTACATATTTACGAATGGTTGTTATTGTAAATACCACAATGAGCTGTGTTATAAAGCTCCAATAAGCGGTATGGTTGTCATGTTGTTATTGTTGTGAAGGAAAATATCCTCTGTGGACAAAGGCAATCTCTCTAGTCCAATGAGTGGGTGTAGAAACAAACTAAACAAACTAACATACAACTTCCTAGCTTATGTTTAAAAAATGCAGAGAGAGAGTAACCTACCTCGCTCTGATGCTAATCGCTCAATCCTTTGGATATGAATTTGATTTGTTTGCTTCTAGACTCTCTCCTTACTTGTTCTTCACCTCTGAGTACCTATAAGAAATATCAAAGAGAAATGCAAGATACAAGAGCATATTGACATACATCAAACATAAACTGCTTAATAGATCAAGGAGTATTAAGCTAAAAGCATAAACACTTACACAACTATGGAAAGTGAACATCAGATGTATATATTATTAAGATAAAAAGGGAAGCATGTAACATATGAATTGATGTTGGAGACCTCCTTTTGGAGGATGTCCAAGTCCAAGCAAAGACTCTTAAAACACTCCTTCTCCAAGTTAGAATGGGTAGCATTTGGGCATAATCTTAGCATAGGAAAGCAGGGAATCAATGACCAACCATTTGGGAATGGAAGGGAGTTGATTTATAGGAAGGGAGAGGGATTTAGGGATCCATAAAAGAGGGAGGAAGGTCCACATCTCAAGGGGAAGGCCCATAATGATAAGATCAAGAGTTCCAAAAGGGATAGCTCAACCATATCTACAACAACTAATATCCAGCTCGTTGTTCTCGAAGTTTCTAGCATACGAAGCTTCTATCCCATTTTGGGAAAATGTGCCAGAAGAGGTTCAATGCAGGTTTTCATATCGAAACCCACACTACCAATGCTAGGGTAAAGCAGTGCAACCTTCCATTAGCACACGTAGGCAGTGGAGCAAAGCGTGTTGACCCTAAAAATTAGGGTTTTAGCAAACCTTCTTCAAAATTGACTAAGCGCAGTTTTCCTTTCGTTTCTTCGAGATGTTTTTTTTTCCATGTATCATGATGTATATACTTCATAGTTTTCAACATTTTGGCACTTCGGGATATGGAACAAGAAGTGAAAAGGAGGTGTGACAAAATATTGTGTAACAGAAGTGTCCTAAAGCATGGAGGTGGAACAGGGAGTGATGGTTGGGATGCTTTACGAGCCAAGGCAAGGACTAGAACAACACCGTCAAGAGACCTACAAATCAAGCATATACATATATAACATCTCTGATAAACATGCCTAGTGATACATGAATAGGCATCTAATGACACATGAATCCATAATATGGACGCAACCATCCAAATAGAATGGATCATGTGTATGGATCCATGGTATGGTCGCAACCATCCAAATAAAGAGGATCATATATATGGACCCACGGTATGGTCGCAGCCATCCATACAGAGGAAAACATATGTACAATCATGAATAACTCATAACTCTAGGTAACCTGGATTTTATCAGATAGAATCCAGGATCTTGCACTCCATCTCGTCCTGATCAATGTATGAATTCTAACATGTGAGTAGATGTGTCGAAGTCGAACATGATAGAAAACCACCTGATTATCAGTCAATGATGCAAACTATTAACAGGAATGAGAGAAACTGCCAATAATGACGATGGCTCTCAAGGTACAATAAGCACAATCCATGAATGTGAATAATGAAGTTGAAGTCGAACACCTGTGGAATCCTCTGATCGAAGGTCAATGATGTAAAGTTGTCATCGAATGCGAAGAACTTGCCATTGAGGCATGCAAGCTCTAAGGTACTAGAAGTGAGTTTCTAGATCATCTTCCTAGTTAATGACCTGAAGTCGACAGGAAGTGATTTGTCGAAGGAGGGCCATAATTAATCCCACATCATCAACATGAAATAAAGGATTAGTAGAGTAGATAAGTGTGATCCAGGACTGTGGAAAAGAATCAGAGAGTGTATAAGTGGTAAAGAAACGCAGATAGCACTTCTCTTGAACATATCGGTGACACAACTCCAGAGTTTGGCAGCATTTGACTCAACATAAGGGATGACAAAGTGCTATAATGAGATGAGAGGAAAAATGGATATCCCAAACCCAGGAAGGCAAGTGACTAAGTGAGGATGTCCCAAACTTGACATGAGAAACAGATGAGTGTCATGTTCAAGAGTGACATGCTGCCTTTACAAAATACAAGAGATGATCGCTTTCACTTTTTCCCCCACCATTTCTAGTGACTACTCGATTATTTTTTATCGCAAGCTTGAAGGGGATAGCATATGCTTTCCATATAAGTTCATCCTTTGGATGAATCTATCCTAGTAATTTTTACGAGTCCTAGGAAGGAGAAACTTGGTCTTGTCATGGTGACAAGTCTTGCGTCGTTTAAGTTTTATGAGTCTGACGGAGGGGAAACTCAACATCTTTTTCATGTTTAGAGAGTTTGAAAAAGAAGCGGAAAATAAAACTCCAAAGGTCCCTTTTCGTAAAATGTCTCTTGAACCCGAAAAGGTAGAAAACAATATCCAAGAGAACCTCTTAACCATGTTCGACTAAGGTATTCCTTTTTTATAAAATAATCTATCTCAGTCCGGAAAAGGGTTAAAGTTATATTGACTAGACGCCATTTCATTTATTTTAACGAGTTCGAAATGACAAGTACTCTGCAATCTTTTCATTTTTCGAGAGTCAGCAAAGATCTTAAAGATGACTCCAGGGGGTCGCTTTTTTGTTTATTTTTAACAAGTCCAAAAAATGTGATAAAATAAAACTTGTTGAATTGGTCAAAATAAATCACCGTCACCAAGCATGCATGACCTGTCGCTGCACAAGGAACACACATTACCGATTTCGAGGAAAAATATTTAAAAATGAGTGAAATATGGCCTAATTTGGTAAAAAAAATATTATTTAAAATTTATAAAAAGCCCAAAAAATAAATCAATTTTACCATTTAACCAATTTGAAAATCTGAGAGAACTTTACCTCATTTTACCTTGATTTTCAAGCAAGGATTATGATCAATCCCAGACGCCATTCACCGAGCCGTTTGCTGCAAGTAAGAGATTTGTCCCTTCTCTTCATTTTGGTTCTCATTTCATGCATTTTCATCCATAGATTAGGTTTCAAAGAGGATTTGGAAAAAAAATTATGTTAAGGGTGATCAGCGCGGGTTTTACCCCTTGGACCTGCACTGATCACCCTGTGGTCAACTAGGCCATCGTGCTGGCAGCGGGTGAAAATTCACCCATAGTCACGGTGGCACCGAGGTAAAAAAAAAAATTGTGAAATCCTCCATGTTGAATGGTTTTTCTTCAATTTTGTCTCCATGGAAGCTCAAGAAATGTTGTTTTATTGATTCTCCAGAGGATAATCAGTCCACGATGGCTATTGAATGGAAAGAACAAGGACATGAAGTTGAATATCATCAAGCAGCTCAGGATCCAAATTGTATTGATGCCCTAGGAGCATGCAGTTTTCTCAAGTTCTTCAGAATTCCTAGGATTAGATTCCAACATGAGTTACTACAACATCTGATTCGCTGGTGGGATGTGGATTGCCAACTATTCATAATTGGGGACTAAGAACTGGAAATATATGTCGTAGACATTTATTTCATCACTGGCTTATCCAGAAGAGGAGAATAGGTTCAACTATCTGGTTCTCGTGCTGTTAGGGAGAGCACAAACACATTGATTTCAAGGTATTTCCCAAGGACTAAAAGGACCCAAAGTGGGAAGATCAATATAAAGACCATCACAAATATCCCACTATGAATAATCCTGCGTACCATGGTCCGAATAGCTGGGGCTCAGGCGTTGCACGAAGTAACAAAATCTTATTTCCAGTATGAAATCGATTGTCTAAGTCCCACGGTCTTCAACTAGTGTGAGGTTTGTTGGTTTGTATGAAATGCCAACTTCCGAAGTGAAAGTTGGGAATTTTGAAATAATTGAGTTTTTGATCCATCTTGGAGACATTCTTTTTTGAACATGTGCCTTTGTTTCATTATCAGTGGATAGAAGTGGAGGCACCAGCTCCTCAAGATCTACGATTACTTAGATGGGGCGAGTTGATGCCTCGACATGGAGGCAGCCAGCAAATGCCATTCCCTCCAACATTTTTTGGATGGTTGCATCAACAGCTAGGCATATGCAGGCATTGATTTCCGAGAAGATCTAGATCTTCCACTTCCACCAAGCGCACAATGGACTGATGCAGGTAAAAACTATTTTTAAAATTTTTGAAGTTTTTGATTTTTTTTTTGGTTGTATTTGTACTAAAATTTAACTTATGATGATTTGTAGATGTGGGACCAGAGAGACATCCAGGGGTTTCTCCAATAGGCAGATGAGTGGCACGCCAGATTGAGGAGGATCCTTATGAGGAGGGAGTAGATCCAATTGTCGAGGTAGAGCGTAACTTGGAAGCTTTAACTAGGGGCATTCTAGAGTACGCCTCAATAGATGAGGTGTCATTGTGATACTAGAGACACACTGTAAGGGTTTCCGCCAGACTACATCAGTTGTTGGGACGAGTTATAGGGATATTTCATGCTACCATGAGCACTATGTGGGCGAATAGTCAGCTCTTGTTTACTTTTTGCACTAATGTAGGCTTATGAAGCCATGTGTCTCAGAACATGGATTTTGTCATTTTTATAAAGCAAACTCTTTTGCAAACATTCTCTCTCTCTCTCTCTCTCTCTCTCTATATATATATATATATATATATAACATGTTTTTACGTTCACCATGTCTATTATGTGATGTTTTATGATTTACATGTTTCACAAATGTTTATCTAACACATAGTTAGCCAATGCATCTATTAATGTGTTCATGTGTCTCGCAATGTGGTGATAAGTAATAAAATCAAAGTTTTGTTCCAAGAGATGAACTCACAAATACATTCTCAAAATTTGAGGGTTTCTAACTGAATATTGTCTATTAAGTTGTAGTACAATGAGTTGTGAATCAAGTTTCATGATTAACTCCCTAATGCTAAGAGTAATAGCTTCTGACAAAAGTTTGATGACTAGAATATATTCGGAAATGTTATTAGTCGTACGACCTAAACATATACCTTCTAAATTCACTAACTCACCATTAGGGTCATAAATTATCCATGAAGTAGAATATAGATTTTGTGTACTATATATTATATTATATTATATATATATATATATATATATATATATATATATATATATATATATATATATATACATATTTTTACGTTCACCGTGTCTATTATGTAATGTTTTATGATTTACATGTTTCACAAATGTTTATCTAACACATAGTTAGCCAATGCATCTGTTAATGTGTTCTTGCGTCTCGAAATGTGATGATAAGTAATAAAATAAAAGTTACGTTCGAAGAGATGAACTCGCAAATACATTCTCAAAATTTGAGGGTTTCTAGCTGAATATTGTCCATTAAGTTGTAGTATAATGAGCTGTGAATCAAGTTTCACGATTAAATCCCTAATGCTAAGAGAAATAGATTCTGACAAAATATCGATGACCAGACTATATTCGACAATGTTATTAGTCGTAAGACTTAAACATGTACCTTCTAAATTCACTAACTCACCATTAGGGTCATAGATTACCCATGCAGTGGAATATAGATTTTGTGTACTACAACAAGCACCATTAGCAAAACCGATGTAACGCTTGGATGACATCGGCAAACCAAGTAGAGCACGAGGTAAGCAAAGGGAAAAATATTTGCAAAAGAAAACTAACACACCAAAACCACATTGTACGCTAATGAAACACACTAATGTTCAAAAGTTTTTATACGAAAAATGCGTAAATTTTTTTAGATGGAGCCTATTTATGGACTCGGGTAATCGATCAACAAAGAGTAAAACCATATTTTCACCGTTGGCATGACATGTAAGCATCGACTCGACCAAATAGTGGAATGACACATAAATGACAATGCCCCCATGCCCCCTGGCGAGCGAGGGTTATGAGTCATAGGATGAACTTCCCATTACAATAATGGGAGAACAATAAAAACTCGGCAAGAAAATCCCATGAAAGAGGGCAAGAAAATCTTAGGCTCATTATGAGAAAAATATACCCTTGGTTGAAATATTTTGACAAGTTCAAGTCGAACTAAAATGTCAACGGGAAAAATGTTCCCTTTGTTCCCTTCAAACAAAACTTCATTCACCAAAATAGGCATTTGAAGTGGATGAGTCGGTGCACAGGAAACAAATGTTTCTAAACACGGTGAAATATCTCCAAGACTTAGGAGAAATGTGGAACGATGATGGGCGTCATTCCAGGAAGTTTCTTCAAGATAAATAACCTTGATGATACTCTCATCGATTAGAAATGTCTCGTTCAATGGATCCGAAGAATCCTCAGAACCAAGCCAAGGGGATTGTGAATACACGTCTAGATGCATACTAATATTACCATGACTTTTAGAAGTGACCTTTGAAGCCAAAACAACAGCTTGATAGGCTTGTTCTGCTGGGTTGAGTGGCATGACATCACCAAAAGAATCAACTTGATCAGGATAAGAAACGATCCAAGGATCGTGTGAAGTGGAGATCATTTTAAAGGAAGCAACATTTGGAGGTGGGAAGGAAAAATTTCCCATAAGAGTAAAGTCTTTAAAAATACCCACCCTCTCATAAGGGATGTCAGTATTTCCCACATATGGCACATTGCCATTCGAAGAGATAGAAGAGTAAAAGACTAACTGATCAACTGTGACTATTTTCCCCTCATGAGGAAAATGGAGCACATAGAACAATGTAGAAACCACGCAAAGCATATCATGGGTCCAACTCTGACCAAGCATCAACGACTTCTACTTCTAAATTAATGATTTTCCCTTCCAAAATTATGTTCAATTTTGTGGGAATACTGTATGGATGAGATCCTCTGCCATCGAAGGCTTCTAAGGGTTTAGGAGACTAGATGAAAGGCGGAGAATGAATAGATTTCCAGCATGAGAGAAAGATGATGCAAGTGGAACACCCACATCAACAACAGTCCAATGAATCGCCTTCCTTTTGATATTGACTTCGATTAAAAAGGCAAGCTGATGTGGAAGACGTGGAACATGATTTTCCAGGTCAAAGGTAATCAAACTTGAATCAGTAGGGTCAATTCCTCCTATAGCAGATAGTAATGCTTTCCGCTGTGATGGACAACTCTGAAGAACTTCCAAGGCAGACATTGCTGAAGGCGCTTGAGCTGAATCTTCAACAATATTATAATGTTGAGCAACTCACGCATTCAGATCGTATGATGATTTTTGAAGGACACCCTTAGGAGGTGGCCAGATAACGGAGTCATTGCTAGGTCTCTCAATATGAAGAGGACCAAAATTGGGTGGAGTAGAAGTGGAAGGTGTATCAACAACCTCTTTTTCCACCACCTCTTTGGGAGGAGTCAGATAGTATTTTGACCAAGTGGCAACAAAAATATGTGTCGTTCCACCCATATAAACCTGAGAGCCCAAAGATGTAGAAGATTGTGGTTCCTCTACTAATTGTGTTTCTTGTGACGGAAAAGGTTCTTTTAATATAGCCAGTGTCCCTTGGGTGACTTTTAATAAATGACTGACTTCAGTACGATGGGGATAATCCTTGGTATAGTGATCTTCACCACAAATGAGACAAGGATATTTGGGCTTACGTTTAGATGCATCATCAGCGGATGATTTCGGAGGATCATGTTTCAAGGTAGAAGATTTGGATTTTCCTTTACCCTTCTTCTTACCTTTTGAGGTTTTGTCTGCCATGGTAGATTGAATGGAATTGACCTCAGAGGTTTTACCAGGATTTTGAGCGGGATTCAAAGGAGAATTGGATGCAATAGTTGAAACAGATTTCTGCTTCGTAGAAGCAGAAGAAGATTTACTATAAGTTTGAGTCACTGACCCAATAATATCATCGACAAGCAGTGCCTATAGAGGTTTGGAATATGTCGGATCAAATGACGGTCTCAGAGCATCAGGCAAGAGATCATACAACGTGCCAGATTGGGAATACACCAAATCAAGATATTGGGCATGGGCAATGGCTTGATCTTCAGTCACACATCCACCCATAGATATTTCCTTTGAAATTTTATTAATGAATGATTTGGTAAACCATTAAGTTAAAATATCATCAGGTATATCGAACTTGATAAGGTGACACCGACGTATCCATTCATGAATATGATTGGAGATGTGGGTAGCCATATTTTGTTTCAAGGACGTTAGGAGATGGGTACTAGTTTCATATCGAATTGGTAATTGGAAGTGAGTAAGGAAAGCCATTTCCAAATTGTTGAAGTTTTGGTAGGCACCTCAAGGTAACTCAATGTACCATTTCGCGGCAGCACCCGTCAAGGTTCGTTAGAAAAGACGTAGACGGATGGAATCATACCCCCAAGATTTGGATGAACACCGTAAATGGTAAGTCATAACGTGGGCCTGTGGGTCTTCTCCATAATTTCCTTCAAATTTTAAACAGTTGTCCAGAATCTTAGTAGGAACCAGAGACCAATACGACGAATGGAGTATTGGGTCATTTGTGAGCCTTGACACATCCAGTAGCTCCAAGATTGCTAGAAATGGAAATTGTGGATTAAAAGACATGGGGGGGCCTTTGATAAGGCCCATATTGTGGATTCCAACCTTGTTGGTATTGATTATGCCCTCAAAGTGGCATATTTTGACCATAATGAGCTTGATATTTCCCCCACTGAGAAGTATTTTGACCATACAAGGGTGGATTTTCCCCCTAAAAAGGTGGGTTTTGACCAGGGTAATGTTGATACTCACCCTTCATAGGTCATTGAGAACCATAAGGTGGATAAAAAACTTACAAATAGTAGGGAGTATAAGGTTGTTGTTGCAACTATTGACCCTGGTGGTAAAATTGTTGACCCTGCTATTTGAGGGGTTGACCTTGTTGATGTAGGGGTTTGCCTTGTTACATCAAATGTTGGTTTTTCTATTGTAAGGTTTGGCATTGTTGCTGAAATGGATGTTGATAAGGCCCTTGTTCCACATAAGGTCCTTGTTGTAAATAAGGTTGTTATTGTTGGAAAGTTCCATGTGGAATTTGTTGGGTTCCAGGTTGGTACTGATAGGTTCCAGTTTGAAATTGACCAGATGTCCCAAATGAGGGATTTGGACTAGACTGCATTTGGGGTCCTGCTTTTTGATTAAAAGGTGTATTTTGAGGTCATTGTGAGCCATACGGAGGATACGGTTGTTGGTAGGGTATCTAGGCCAAAAGAGGTTGTTGATATGGGATTTGGCTTGATCTAGATGGAATAGATGATCCATTAGGATAAGGTACACTGCCAACATTTTGATTAACTCCGGTAGCATGAGTTTGGGATCCACTCACATAAATTCCACAAGAAACAGGAGGTACATATGGAGGAGGTGGTTGTTTCCCCCGATGCGATGGTATAGGTGGTGGCACATATTTTCCACTTAATGGAGGACCTGAGGAACTAATAGGGACATTAATCGTCTCAACCGTAACTGTCGGTTGTACAGGAACTGAAGAAATTGCAGTTTGCACAGGAATTTGAGAGGTCACGCTAGGGATTTAAGAGGATCTTGAGGAGAGGTGGGAATCTCAGCTTCTGATGCCATGGGTGGAAACAATTAGTGAGCGGAAATCTGCGATGATTAAGGAGAAAGATCCAAAGGTACATCGGGATTATCAAACGGACTATACGGTTGTTGAGGAGATATGATCAATGGATCAAAAATCGGATTCAAAGGGATAATAATGAAGAAGAATCACAAAGCCATATAACCATATGCACAACAAATTAACAGACAAAAATTAAACTGGCGGAAAAGGCAGAGAGCCATCATGTGGTCTCTGATGTTCATGTAATTCTCATTATTCAAAAAATTTAATAATACATTTAAATACATGAGTAAGTGGCCTTAAGATAGTGCGTCTATCTTAGACTCACTTGGTTGAGACAATTTCTCAATTACACACTAATTTAGGAGAGCTAGTTGGAGAGAATCTCTCATCCAAACTAGACTCCTTAGTTTGAGGAATTCTCATGATTTTATTTACTTAATTTAATAATTGGATTTATTATTGATTTTTAAGAGACTGAGGCTAACATTCCCCCCTCAATGATAAATTCAAAATGAACAAGGAACCATCTTCCAAGTTCTCAAGTTGATCCTCAAAAAACATTTGCCTGAAAAACTGCCAAAGCTGGATGTTGACGAAACTACAATATGAAGAGACCATGAGTCAGCTGCATGATTGATTCATCTCTGAATGTCGCTTGACAACTCCATCATGTGCCAAGCCATAAAAGGATCCAACTGCCCTTTTCTTGAAAAACAACATCTGGTGTCCACTGACACAATTTGATGAATGCCCAGAGGCGCATTTGCTGATGATGATCGCCCACTAGCTGATGAAGATGCGCATTGGCTGCTTCTCTGATGTTGTCAAGACTTTCAATCTGACAACCACTTGCCAATGTCATTGACATTTTCCCCCCTTTATCAGCTGAAAGGAGAGGCAATCTTCTCCAAAATATATCTGAACTCCCCTGTGTAGGTGGAGGAGTATTTCATTGATGTACTCCCCTGTTCAGCTGCACGAGAGTACCATCTTCATTTGACTTGTTGGCTTCAATATGTGTGAGTGAATTTGATTGTAAAATTTGTACAATCTTTTGGCTGTGGATGACCATTCCTAGGGATCAATCCATGAATAATTTATCTTCAATCTGGTTGATTGTCGTTGGTTGCAACATTTCTTTGATGTATGATTTGACTTGCTACAATGGTGACATGGATGGAGATCAAAACACTGATCTTCCAGATGATTGATTCTTTGACAATGAGAACATTTTGGTTTGTCTGCAACTTTAGTTTGTGTGCATTTCTGCAACTTCAGTTTGTGTGCATTGACGTCAGTCTGCAAAGTAATCTGGCATTGACGAACTGAATGGGCTTTGAATAATCAGGGATATATAAGTTGTCATTATCTTTGACATATCCTAAGACGCGTCGATTTCCATTACTTTGAATTTATTCCCGTGGCTTGATGATGGGTTTGGAAGAAATTTGAAATGGAACAACTTCAACACTTGAAGCTGGTTGGATGAATGAAGTCGAATGATCAGCTGTCTCTGGATTTGTCAAAGACTTGGAAGCAACATGCTTCTCTTGCAACTCATTTCTCTGCAATTGCGGCTCCAGTTGAAGGAACTTAATCGTTTCATGTGCATGTTGAATATGCACTTGAATGTCAGCAAGAGTGGTTTTGTTGATTTGTACCATGTCTTCAGCAGTTGAGAGGATCAAATTGTTAAGAATATTTAACAACTAAATGCCTTTCGCCATGTGAACTTGTTGGAACTCACACTCACTTGCTTTTAATACTTGCTAAATTTGTAGAGCTTGCTCGCTTGATGTTTGGTTTATTGCATGCTCGCTTGAACTTGTTTTAACAATTGATTGTTTGAACTCACACTTGCTTGCTTTCACACTCGCTTGATGTTGTGAACTTTGCACTTGCTTGAACTCACATGCTTGATTGATCAAAATAAGGGTGTCAAATACTATAAAAAATGCACGGAAGATACAAATGACAAGTTCAATCTTGATGACTCAGTTGAAGACTTACTTGTCTTAATGTATTCACCTTAACAAGTCAAATTAGGGTGTCAGTAACAATTGAGAATGCACCCGCACAATTTAGTGAAATAATGTTTATCTGCAAGTGATACAAAAAGTGTTATGATGTTGATGTCGTCTTGGCTTGAAATGCTTGATGTTGTAGTGTCCTTAACTTGATTGCTTTGATTACATAATGTGAAATGTGTTTGCTTGGAAGATCATCTTATCAAGTTGATGAAGTGACGCTTTGTGCTTATGAACTTAATTGATTATGGGAGCTTTGATTTCAGGAGCTTGATCGATGACTTGTATAGGTAAACTTTCTTATGTGCATGTAGTTGTTTAAGCATAACAAAGAGAGTGTTTTACAAATTCAACTCAAATCGTGCAAGCACATTCACGACACATAGTGTACCTATGATCCCCTTATTCAATTTTGGGTGATCTAGGACACAAGCACCACAAAAATTATGATTTTATTAATTATTGGAGTACATCATTCTTGAATGTCACAACTTTGCAGTGTAAACTTATCAATGAGAATGTCATACTTGCAAACTTTTGGAAGCAAGTTATCTTCAAAAACTGCCTGTACCGGCTCAATCTTTCTCAAAGTAAAAATTACTTTGGATTACAGCAATAACTTTCTCCAAAAAATCACTTATCACTCTAGATACAAAAATATGCATCTTATGACTCCAATAACTTTATCATGATTACAAATCTTAAAAAAAATGCTTTCATAACCTTATCACTCCACTTAAAAACAAGATATACCTCCGCACTTTTAACATAAGGTAAGGGTTTTCCTTATCATAATAAGTGTCCACCTTAAACTTTAAACTAATTTTTTAAAACCCTTAAAAAAGTGATTTTCCAACTTTAAACTTTACGTTATTGAAAAAAAACTTATGACCTTATTCATGCAATTATTTTCCTTTGACTTGGATGCAGGGCACTTCCACGTTGCAGGTCTTGCACACTGCAAATAGATTTCACGCTGTCTGGCGATCTTCCACAGTGGGAGTCTTTGCTGGCCGAAAAGGGTTGAATGTTAGTCTCACCAATCCACAATGAAGTTGCTCACACTTGCACATTGATATGAAAAATCTTCTATATTAACTACGCAATTGTATTTCTATTAGCAGTGCTATGAAACCTTCACTTTTCAGGTAGTGGCATTAATTTCTTAACATTCCTTGCGCATTTGACGAGCCCTTTAAAAAAAAGACAAGCCATTCAATCTTGAAATCAACGCGAGAGATCCTCTGAGATATGTGAGCAAATAGTGGAGCAAATCATGGAAGAAATCATTGAGTAAATTCCTGTGTCTGGGTAAATGAATTTTCACTCCTCTTTCGAAGAGACCCACTAGATTGTAACGTTTTGGAAGATGGGGGTTTGTGTTTTTTTTATGCAAACAGTATAGCAAACAACGCTTAAGCATTCATTAATATAGGCATTTCCTCAGACTCGATTTCTTGTGTCCCTTTCAAAATTTAAATATACAAATCTCCTCAACAACAACTTCATGAATTTTCAAATCTAGGATCAACACTCCAGCGATTTTACCATCCAAGCCAACGAGCCAATGAACCAAGGTTTTCTAGATTTTCTTTGCAATTTCAGCTCATACAAGGAAAAGGGAGAGAGCCATCATGTGGTCTCTCATGCTCATGTAATTCTCATTATTCAAAAAATTTAATAATACATTTAAATACATGAGTAAGTGGTCTTAAGATAGTGCGTCTATCTTAGACTCACTTGGTTGAGACAATTTCTCAACTTACACACTAATTTAGGAGAGCTAGTTGGAGAGAATCTCTCATCCAAACTAGACTCCTTAGTTTGAGGAATTCTCATGATTTTATTTATTTAATTTAATAATTGGATTTATTATTGATTTTTAAGAGAGTGAGGCTAACAAATAAATACCTCTGCAGAACCTTAGGAGTTTCTAGATTAGATTCTGAAGATGACGACTCTCGAGGTGGAAGAGAAGAAGAAAGGGGTTGAATACTCAGGACAATTCCAAGTTCAGAACCTTAGGCTTCAAGTGACTTTTAAATCTCAGGATGGACTCCTTGTGATGACCCTTCAGTGTCAGATGATGAAGGAGATATGTAAGGTGAACCTGGTGATTCAATCACAATGACCTTTTTTCAAAAACAATATGAGGTGGTTTATTTGAGCTTATAATTAAAATTTACTATTAATCAGGAAATGTGGGGCCAAGGATAACTACATAGGTAAGTCATGTTATCATGGGCAGTTAAACTTTAGAACTTAAAAACAAGAAATAAATAAAAAAGGGTGTAATAGGCAAGAGGGTTTACAAAGTATCTGTGAATCGCTATATACACCTTAGTCGAAACCAAGGACTTAACATATAGCGGTCGATCTCCTCAAATGTTATGTTCGGTGTATCACGTCTACAAGGCGGATGACTCGGTTGCCTATGGCTAAAGGATAGCAACCTAGTGGGGTCTCTCAATATATACGTGATGGTATGGGGAGCACATGTCTGTGTTAGCATTGTCTAATGCATAATTGTTCGATAAGAGTGTTCCCATATACTTTCCATACATGGAACACCTCCGATATATCCGAGAGTACTGGAGAACGATCTTATATACTTTTGTACGTGGAACGAGATTTCACCCCCAGGATACAATGCTGGTAGATAAGGATAGTTGCTAGGTTTATAGACGCTAGAACATGTCTCTAGCCTAGACCTCTAAATGTTTGCATTAAGTTCCAAATGCTCCTTATGTTAATTTAGTAAATTTTAATGTTGTTCTTGAATTGTGTTTCAATTTTTTGGCTGAAACTATGTAACCGGAATCCTAAAATGCAACTATATGAGAAAAGGAAACTTTTCACTTCAATGAAAATTAAGCTAACAAGGGAAGAAAATTCAATCAATTATTGCATCAAAGAACATGCCTCCACTAACTTTTCTTTCCAAATGCAATATGAAAAATAAAAAACAATCTTCACTATCTTATATGCAATCTATGGAAAGAAAACTGATGTTTACTTCACTAAGATGCACCTTATATAAATGATGTTCTCTTTGATTTCTGGATGTTCTAATGCAATCAAATCTTTAATTAAAACAAAAAATAAGATTTTGATTCAAATTATTCAAATGAAAACAATGCACCAATCAAAGCAACACCAACTCAAATCCAAAAGCAATTAAATGAAAATGTCTTTCACTTTTCGCTTTGAATGAATAAATAATGCACTCTTTTCAACTTGTACCAAACAATGTAATCTATGTTCAATAATCAACAAAGGTGATTTTTCAAGTGCAAGATGACCTAATGCAATAAAAAAACAACTTTGAAAAAGGCAAGCCAAAACTAATGCAATTTGACATTTTGAATGATTTTAACAAATAACAATATCTAATCAATCAACAAACTACAAGCTCAGTGACACTTGCAAGCGGAAAGTGATAATCAAATGACCTAAAAACCCTAGAATCAATCCAATTTCACTCCAAACACTTGAAACCTCAAGAGACAAGAATTGGCTAATCAAATAAGATAATCAGACAACACCAATAAATCCAATCACAATGGATAAGAAAAAAGGACCTGAGGGGCTGAGACACATTGGATTTGGGCGGAGAAACCCTAATTTTCACCAATCTTTGAGATCAACGTGGTTTTAATGTCTAAACATGTGATGAACATGGGTTCAGTGTGACTGTTTTGAGACAACGTGTGATGGCAGCAAGACTGTCTGAGTAAAAAATGCATTGGCAAGGAATAAGGCAAAAAACAAAAAAGATTTCAACAAACACTCCAGACTCAACACTCTAAGGGAGTAATTAGTGACTGTGCATACCTATACACGCTCAAACTAACTGATAACTCAATGGTCGGTCAAACTAATCAAGAGATAGATCGAAAAAGAGATTGAGGAGGCTATAGCCTCCCCAGCGGAGTCGCCATTTTGTTGTGAAGGAAAATCCCCTCTGTGGACAGAGGCGATCTCTCTAGCCCAATGAGTGGGTCTAGAACAAACTAAATAAACGAGCATACACCTTCCTAGCTTATGTTTAACAAATGCAGAGAGAGTAGCCTACCTTGCACTGATGTTAATCACTCAATCCTTTAGAGATGACTTTGATTCCTTACTTCCAGATTCGCTCCTTACTTTTTCTTCGCGTCTGAGTACCTGTAAGAAATATCAAAGAGAAATGCAAGTTACAAGAGCATATATGGCATACATCAAACATAAGCTACTTAATAGATCAAGGAGTATTAACCTAAAAGCATAGACATTTACACAATTATGGAAAGTGAACATCATATGTATATATTAACAAGCTAAAGAGGGAAGTATACAACCTATGCCTTTATGTTGGAGACCTCCTTTTGGTGGATGTCCAAGTCTAAGAAAAGATTCTTTACACACTCCTTCTCCAACTTAGATTGGGCATCATTTGGGCATAATCTCAGCATAGGAATGCATGTAATCAATGATCAACCATTTGGGGATGGAAGGTAGTTGATTTATAGGATGGGAGAAGGAGTTAGGTATCCACAAAAGATGGAGGAAGGTTCACATCTCAAGGGGAAGATCCATAATGATAAGACCAAGAGCTCCAAATGGGAGAGCTCGACCATATCTACAACAACTAATATCCATCTCATTGTTCTCAAAGTTTATAGCATACGAAGCTTCTCCCCCATTTTGGGAAAACCTATTAGAAGAGGTTTGGTGTGGGTTTTCGTATCAAAACCTGTGCTGCCAATGCTAGGGTAAAGCATTGCAACCTGCCATCAGCACAAGCAGGCAGTGGAGAAAAGCACGTTGGCCCTAAAAATTAGGGTTTTAGCTAACCTTCTTAAGAATTGACTTAGGGCAGTTTTCCTTTCATTTTTCAGGGATGTTTTGGTCTGTGTATTATGATGGATATACTTCACAGTCATCAACATTTTGGAACTTCGAGATATGGAGCAAGAAGTGAATAGGAGTGTGACAAAATACTTTGTAACAATTATGTTTTCCATGTTGGTTTTTCTTTTCAACAGGTTGTTCATTGTAAATACTGCATTGAGCTAAGTTATAAAGCTCCATAGGCAGTATGTTTTGGTTTGCAGTGGCTTTGCTAGTCATAGGTGTCATAGAACACCGAGGATGGTGTTCCCCTAAGGGGGAGGGATCTGTAACATCCTCAGGTTAAAATTTCATGCAATAAATTTAATAAAGGCAAAATAAGACCAAGGGTGATGGTTGATCAGATGCAAGCTTTGTATCCTTCATTTTTTTTTTTTTTTTCCCGGTTGAGGCAAAGGAGTTTTGGTATATGTACATATTTATGTCTGGTTGTTATTGTAAATACCACAATGAGTTTGGTTATAAATCTCCAATAACTAGTATGGTTTTCATGTTGTTATGTTTTCCATGTTGGTTTTTCTTTTCAACAAGTTGTTCCTTGTAAATACTGCATTGAGCTAAGTTATAAAGCTCCATAGGCAGTATGTTTTGGTTTATAGCAGCTTTGTTGGTCATAGGTATCATAGAACATTGAGGATGGTGTTCCCCTAAGGGGGAGGGGTCTATAACAACCTCGTGTTTAAATTTCATGTAATAAAATTAATAAAGGCAAAATAAAACCAAGGTCATGGGACACAAATTCCAAGTTGAATGTTGGGCAAAACATCCTAGTGGGTGTTCTTTTCAGTTTATTATGGCTAAGGAAATTGTCAAATGCATTGGCAAAGGCTTTGGAAAGACAAAGAGGCATTAATTGGCATTTATTTATGAAAATAAAGGAAAATAGGATAAAAGGGAGATGAAAGGTCACAGATTTGTATGAGAGGGAAATTGAAAGAAAATTAGAGGAAATTGACGAAAATAGAGGCCTCAATACTAAAAAGGCTTCTAAGGATCATTTCACAACATTTCTTCAATTTACTTTTGGATCTCTCTCTCCATTCTCTCATACGCTTGCACACTTAGAGCATTCTTGGAGCACTCTAACATCGGAGACAGGAAGGCAAAGGAAAGTAAAGGACAAACATGGAAAAGTTGGATCAAGCAGCTTCAGCAGTAATAATTGCAGGTAACAGTTTGCATGTGTGATTTCCTAGTTGGTTTGTTAATGCATGGCACGTGCATGTTTGTATTTAGTACTCTTATTGTCATTGACATGGGTTTTCCAGGTGTGACAGTGGTTTCAGCCTTGCCCTTCCATTTCTAGATAGCCATGGTGTGATTCGGTTCTTTCATTCGATTGAGATTTAGATTTCCAAATGGTTTTGGAACCAAGTAAGGTGGTCTCAAGAAAATTCCCAAGGGCCTAGTAATCCCTTGATTAGTTTTGGAGGGATTTTGGTAAATCTTAAGGGTGGAGACGAGAAAATTCCTCAAGGTGTTTATGAAGAAATTCTGAGGCATCCAAGCTTGTTTTGGGCCCAGTAATCTCTTGACCAGTTGTGGCGGGGTTGCGGTAAAGCTTGAGGATGGAGGTGGTTTAATCTCTGGGAAGCCCTGGATGTTTATGTTCATGTTTTGGTCCTAGTGATCCCCTGATCAATTTTGGTGGGATTGCGGTGAAGCCTAAGGGTGGGGGTGGTTTAATCTCCAGAAAGCCCTGGTTGTTTTTGTCTTGAGTCCCACATTCATGCTTGGAATATGGCATGGGGGTGATTGTATGAAAGAAATATTTGGTTCAACCCAATCTATGGTTGGGTCATACGTGGAAATCCCTAACTTGGTTGGTTTTTGCATATGTTAATAGGAGCTCTTTTCCTATTGTATTTCATGAGTACTTATACTTGTTACAATGTGGCATTGATGAATGTTTTATCATGGTTATTATTTTGGTTATATGTTGGTTATAAGCATGGTTTCATAACAGGTTCTAGTTATGGCTCTTAACATGTTTTGATTAGTTGATGAATGCATGAGCTAACAAATGTTATTGTAGTTATTATGAGAGGTCATTTGACCTTCTTGATGATTCTCAGATATGTATCAGACCCCTATGTTCATATATGCATTCATGACTTGTAGATTACATGTTCTCAATATGTTTGATGAAATGAATGTCATGTTCTAGGCAATCTAGGTCAAGTTATGCCTTCAAATTTGTATGTATAGCATTGTTTTCATGTCATAATTGGTTTTGAGAAGTTACAGGAAGTTTTGGGTAGTGGTTTAGAGGTTGGCCTAGGATTTAGGCTCAAAATTCGAGACCGCATGCTCCTAACTAGAAAGTTTGGGTTACAACCGCATGGATGTCAGCTTATGCATGCAGTTGAAGGATTCCAATTGCATGGAGTCCTTGCTTTATGTGTGATTAAGGGCCTAGGGCAAAGGAGGGGTCCAACTTAGGGTTTGGCCACCTAAGGTGGTTTCTCAGCGTCTGAGTGTTATGTAGCCCCTGTATAATGTTGTGAAATGTAATTTTGTCGTCAATAGTCAGCCCCACTTCCTTAATGGGACCTGTTAGCGCTTGAAATTTCACCTCAAGCTGAAAAAGGCAAACCTCAAGGCAACATCAAACCATTTAGCCTCGTAGCTAGCCCTACGGGGCAGGAGAAGGCTCTCTCCGGTCAATCTCGGTAAAATCTTCAATGGATGAGATGACCAATAGGGTAACACTGATTTTAGGATAGTAAACTGATCAAAATGGTTGATTTTGGGTTTTAGGGTTTTTGGTGGCAAATTGAGGGGATGGCAATTTTGGGTGCGGGGATTGGACACAGTTTATGCAGCGTGTTCTTTGGGGCGAGGTAGGAGACATTATTGATGCCTTTGATTGAGGTGGATGATTAGGAATGACAGGTGATGAGTCAAGGAGACCAAACAATAACTTTGAATTCTCCTTAAACAGTAGAAAACATTGAAATTAAACAAACTTAAAAGCAGAGCATGACAGTCATGAATTCTTACTTTAACACTTCGTTTTCTTATTGTGCAGAAGGAAAAGAAAGGAAATGATTCACATAACAAACTTA
The DNA here is from genome assembly GCA_000404065.3 of Pinus taeda. Classification (NCBI taxonomy): domain Eukaryota; kingdom Viridiplantae; phylum Streptophyta; class Pinopsida; order Pinales; family Pinaceae; genus Pinus; species Pinus taeda. The sequence continues at coordinate 154,715 of APFE030924050.1, read as the reverse complement.
CAGGTACATAGAGAAACACACCATCAATACATGTAACCACAAGAATCCCAAAAAGGACTGCAAAACCCTGGTCTTCCTTAGCCAAAAATTGCAGAGATACAGTGAAATAATACAAAGATAGCTTCTCCCTCAAGAGTCCAACCTTCCAACCCTTGAAAATGACTATGAAAATACATAATATAGGCAAGCTAACACCTTTCCTTGCCTCTAGGGGTCGAGCTCACTATCCTAGGAGCTGTTTCAACCACTTCTAAACTTAGCACTAAAATCTAGGCA
>APFE030924050.1:140779-151568 GCA_000404065.3 Pinus taeda | reverse complement strand
AGATTGGCATTTGGGCAACTTTAGAAGGAGTTAAAGCAAACCCTAGACCTAATGCCTAGTGACCAAATTTTGCTTGAAAATTTTTTGAAATGACAAAATTTGACCTTAACACTCTGAAACCACTTTGTAAGAGCATATTTGATCACTGGAGGAAGGCTGGAAAGACTGACACTAACAGGACCTAGGAGTTCAAGTCATGCCTTTGTAGCCCTCATCTCATGTTTACGCTGGTAGGGCTACATATGGGAACAATTATCGTCACACACATGTACACATTGATGTTTGCACCACAATGATACATAACAAGCACACACTCCTTTAATTAATTTCAAACTCAAACCACAACAATCACACAGTTTGGCATTAGATATATCAGTTGTTGTATGATGAATGTGCACTTCACAACTAGGTTTAGGTTTAGGTTGCAAGTCAATGAGATTGTATGTTTTTTTCCATCTCACGGATGTCTTGAAAACTAGTAATTCCAAGTCATCCTAGTGCATATTATTGACTGCATTCCTCAAAGTAACAATGTTGCTTGAGTCCAACCCATTTTTTGGTTGGTTCTAATAGATGCATACCACTTGTTAGGAGACTATTCTTTATGAATACACTCTAGTTGAAATCAGTCTCACTAGACCATATAAAATTAAATATTGAACATTCCAAAAACCATTTGGACTAGCTTGTCATGTGCTCTGTCATGGGACCATCATTAAAATATAAGAGGACTTCGATTACAACGACCATTTTAGCCACACCCCAAACTATGTCTCAACAAGTTGGAAACGACATCAAATCCAACTTTAGTGCACATAATTGCATTTTTTTTAATACAATACATTGGTTCAAATCAAGTAGGTAAGCATGGTTTCTTATGGATGGGTTTCAGAATATGCATCCTGCAAAAGAAATTGTCAGCATTATTTTAAAATATAGCAACCAAAACACTAGCTCTATCCAAGCCAACAATCTTTTCCATCGAACCATACATACCAACATGTGAATCACACATAACACACTCTACCTTCCACCAATATTTCACCAAACTTCTCATCGCTCCTCCATTTTTTCTTTATGCTCTGTTAAGAAACACACACACCTTTCTCATATTGTCTAACCTCTAACCAAGTTTACACTATGTACTTAAAAAAATAAAATCCCAAGCACTCAAGTGATAACAATGGAGACCAGATCTATGCAGTATCAAACGATCACCTCATCGATGCATTCACATTCCACCAATTCATGCGCATGGTCTCCAAACTCACAAATGGAAATTTAATAAACGCTGCCTAGAAATTACATTGGACTAGGTCCACACTTTTAAATTCGATCCACAACAAATCAACTTTGCCTTAAATTATTACATTTGGTTTGAAGACTGGTTCCAATTATCAGAATCATTTGGTGGTTATATCTTGTTCACACATTGATCTGCCCATTAATTACATTGGACTAGGCCCATACTCATTTAATTTGATCCATGAATAAACACTTCACCTTTAATCATTATGTTTACACGGTTTGAATACCATATCCAATAATTAGAAGCATTCAATGACTAGATCATGTTCACACATTGATCCAATCATTGCATTCAACTAATTGTTTATTGTTGGACATGGGCAAGAATATATTTACAGAATTTTCTTACTGGTTAACCTTCAAGAGATCCACACCTTGGTGTAATTACTTCGATTAACCCACCACAAGGACTAGATCAATGATTCATTAACTCAGACTAGATCGAGTGTGATTATGTAATCAACTCCATGTGTTGGCTCTATAAATTAAATTTTTCTTCAACCAACTCCTTGCGCACAAGATTAACAACATGTTGTCGATGATCTACATAAATACAAAAAATATCCATACGGTCGAGCAGTCCTCTAGGACTAATCTCTATGCAATTGTGTGAGCAATTTATGTGTTAATGAGATGGCATAGCCAAATGCTCCTTCACCTTTCAGGCACATTTGTAGACCATACCGATCAAGTTATAACACAATCGAACTATACCAACAAAATACATTAATTAACCAGAACATATGCATTGGCACATTACAACTATAACAATGAGGTAATACTCTGATTTCTCGAGATACAAAGAGCAAGTCAAACCAAAGCATATTCTTTCAAAAACATCCACATCATCATAACATATATCACAAACAAATCAATATTTTACCCTGAAGTAAGTGAGGAAACCTTCATTTTCCTTGGGGAGCTCCCCTTGAGCTTATGAACTTTTTGCTACCTACTACCCTTAAGACTGTGTCGGCTTCAATTTTTCTTTGAAGCCACATGCTATAACTTTTGTCTCCACACTTTAAGGACCTAATCTATGATATGCATACCTCTTTCCGACTTCCTTTTTTTTCACCAGATTCTCTTTCATTTCTCTGGAAATTTGCTTTGACACAATGTAGTGGGGGTGACTCTACAATAATATTTCTTCTTTTGCCTCTTATCCTTCATGAGTTGGGTTGCTTTTCTTGATTTCTTAAACTAATGATGAGATCTAAACTTTCCATAACTACAATCTCATGATTTGTGGCCATAGTTGTCATATTTATCACATATTATGCGACCTTGAAATGGGGAGAAAGATTTGTTCTTCCCAAATGATGTACTCAAACTCGTTTTTAAATAAGATATGCAATCAATGGCTTTATGGCCAAAAATATCGCACCACTGAAAAAATCCAAGAAAATAATTTGTATACCTGGACACCTTTGGACTTTGATTTCATTGATCTCGAGGAGGAAAAGGTATTGACAAACTTTTTGCACTTCCTTGCTTTTGTTTTCATTCATGGTTTTTTATTTGATTGTCGTTGCCTCCGACGTAGATATGATGCTTTCTAACTTGTTTCTTGCAGAATCTGCCTCATCTCTTAGTTCTTCACATTGTTTCTTTGTCTCCTTCAATTAATTTCTGACTCCCTTTTCAACTCTCCTTGCCTTGTCCAACTGGGTTTTGACATCAGAAATTTATTTCTTGAAATTATACTCTCTTTCTTCAAGTATTTGAAGAAGCTTTTTCATATCTCTATTTTCTAAAGAGAGATTTTCTCTTTCATTCAATGCTAAGCTAATATTAGCTTTATCTTTAGTTGATCTCTCCTTTTCTCTATCGTTTGTATTGATTTCTTCTCCACGCAATGCATGCATCCTATCCTAGGTATCTTTTGCAGTGTTAAGATCCATGATTTTTTCAACATCTAGATTGTGAAGGTTATAATACATTGCACACCCAGCATGTGCATCCCATTATCGAACTTGGTTTTAAGGGGGTTTGCCACTATAACCATTTATGACCACTTTCCAAACTTCGAATCCACAAGTAAATATTTTGTATTTCAACTTCACTATCCATTCTTGGAATTTTGTGGGACTAAACAGTGAAACACTTTGATAACCCATGATTTTCCAAGATCCACCTTCCATTGATTCAATTGCCAAAAAAGGTAATGGCTTTGATATGATTTTTTGGAATCATGTCATTACTGGGAGGGTGAATCAATAGTGATAGGGTTTATAAAATTTTAACCTCTTTTTTCAAATATATTAAACATTTAGTAGCCCAACATAAAAACAACAGATCTGAACATAAAACTTACATAATAATCAACATGTAAGCAACATGATGAGCAATATGATAATCAAACACATAGGACACAAGATATCTAGTGTAAACCCTCAAAGGGAAGAAAGCCACACTATTGTTGTTTTGCTACTTCTCTTCATTATATTATCAATCATAACAAATTATTTACAAATGTTAGTTGGCCACTACTGGATAGGAACCACGACCCCTACTATAGTTTGTTGGCCACCACCAACTAGGAAGCCCCAACTCACTATCAATAGTTTGTTGGCCACTACCAACAAGGAGCCACTACTCCACTTGCAAGCCAACACTTGCCAGAGTTCCCAACCTCCTCAAACTCTCTAGGGCCACATTTCAGAATATTTCACACCGGGCCCCAAAGCAAACAACCAAACTCTACAACATGTAAAAAAATTAGCTCTCTCTACAACATAATATCTCCTCAAACAATCAATAATAACATATCTCTACTACACAATCTTGGCCTCTCTAACTACTATAGATACACAAACAACTTCATTATTCATTGCAGCTAAAATAATCTCTAACACTAGCACACCATATTTATTCTAATTTCTTCCTTATCAAAATGGACCAAATCAATGCATTAATTACATTCCATTTCCCAAGATGACCAAATAAAATAACATAAAATAAAATTAATCATTTAATCTCTTGCACCAAATACCATGGTAAAAACCCTTGATAATTTCCCGCGGCTTTCTTTTCTCAATCTATAGGCATCGTTACATTAGAATGCACAGTTCTAACCACCTGCCACATCAACAAAACACTTGCAATCATGATACCACCAGTAAACCATGCCAAAACATAACCTCCAAAGGTTGACATTAATGTTAACCAAATAATATTGTTGACAACATCTTGGGCATAAGTGCATGAGCAAGGGAAAAATTCATCCCATAGAGGTAATATCAGATAGTGAAGAAGAGGAAGAAACTGCACCAACTCATGAGGAGGAGCATAACAACAACGATGAAGAGCCTCCATGGATGGAGACAAAAGGGACCACTCTAGCTAAGCTCTCTTGTGTTCCCTTATCTAATACCTTCTGAGTTAGAAGATTTTTGTAAGGAAAACTAGTTACTATCCTCATTTATGGAAGATTTACTCGTAATTTCATAGATGCAACATTGATAGCAATCAGGCACTTTCCACTGAATAATTTGAATGGTTTGATGTGGAGGTGACTGGAGGATTTAGAATGGCATGTGTAAGGAGGATCCCTTAGATGGAACTAAGGATGGGGAATTACACCCTCACTGATGACTTCTACATGGTATAATTATGTAATTCCAACATGGTTTTTGGAGTCCAGTAGCTTATTTCCATCGAAAAGCATTGGAATAACTGTCACACTATGGATATGGAATTTGTCACACTAAATGGATAGCAAGCACTATTAAGAGGAATGACCAACAATGATCCAAGAGTGGTCATGGCTAAAAACATGGAAGGTATAATCTAGCATGGGCTAGGAAATGTATGGTGATGAAGTAGAAACTTCCAGGTGATGGGAAGCAACACCCAACATATATTCAAGCATTATCAAGCATGCACTAGAAGATGTTTAGAGAGATGCCACCAAAAATACTGCCAGATAGGGGATTCGAACATACAATAGAAATACAAGAAGAGGTTAATCCGGTTATCACAACGAAATATAGGCATACCAAATGGTACGAGGAGGAAATAGAGAAGACCATTAAGGAGTTGTTAGATATGGGTCACATAAGGACAATCCCTATCCCATTCGCATATTTTGTAGTACTAGTCAAGAAAAAGGATGGGACACTGAGAATGTGCACCGATTATACGGTCCTAAATAAGAAGAATATTAAAAATTAGTACTTGATACCTAGGATCAATGAGCTTCTGGATGAATTACATTGAGTAGTCGATTTCTCTAAAATGTATTTGCAGCCAAGTTACCATCAAGTCAAGGTGCATGAGCAGGATATACACAAAATTGCCTTCAAATGCAACTATGGGAAATTTTAGTTCTTTTTCATGCCTTTTGGGTTTATCGATGCCCCTGCTACCTTCTAATAATGCATGAACCATATTTGCAGGAAGAAACTGTGGAAATTATTATTTATATTTTTTTATGATCTCCTCATTTATAGTAGGACATGGGAAGAGCATTTGGAGGAGGTTTTGTATTGGAGGAGTAATGTCTTTTTGAAAAATAATCTAAGTGTTAGTTTGGGATAACCAAGATATTATGCTTGGGGCACATTATTAGCACAAAGTGGGTATAAGTACACCAAGGGAAGATACATATTATTATTGACTGGCCAACACCTATGAATCTTATAGAGTTGTGTGGATTCATGGGAATATGAAATTACTACACGTGCTTTGTCAAAGTGTTACTCATAGATGGTGGCATCTTTAACATAATTGACCAAAAAGGGGGTATTTATATGGTTGGAGGAAGCATAACACGCTTTTGAGAAGTGTAAAGAGGTAATGAGTACTTATCCCGTCTTGGTTGTTCCATATTTCTAAAAACCTTTGGGGCTAGAATGTGATGCATCAGGAGAAGGGATAGGGGTTGTGTTGGCACAAGATAAACACCCAATAGAATTTGAAAGTAGGAACCTATGAGAGAAAAATAAGCTTTATTTTATCTATGATAAGGAAATTCCTATGATTATGCATGTGCTGGAAAAAGTACAGGTAGTACCTAGTAAGAGGCATGTTTGTGACCAAAACATATCACAATAGCTTGAGGTATTTCCCAGAGCAAAAGGAGTTGAACAAGAGGTAGCATAAATGGGTCAGAAAAATTCAGGCATATGATTTCGACATCAAATATGTTAAAGGGAAGACTATTGTTGTAGTCGACACTCTTTCTAGGAAACCAATGGCCTATTCACTCATGGAGTTCATCAACGACTAGAAGGCACTACTACTAGTGAAGTATTCAAAGAATAAATTTGCATGTGAGATTAAGGATGTATTGATACAAGATGACAAGTATAGGGTGATCAATGATTTTATATTTACAAAGGGACAATTTTCTTGGTCCCTAATTTACAGCTCATGGATTAAATTATGAAGGCCATCCATAACTCACCCTTAGTAGGACACCAGGGATTTTTCAAGACATACACGTAGGCAAGAGAAAGATTCAAGTGGAAAGGCCTCAAGAGGTACATTTGGAGACATGTGGAAAAATGAATTACTTTCCAACTGAAGAAGGTAGAGCAAACCCATTCAACAGGATTGCTATATCCACTACCCATCCTAGATAAAAAATGGGAAATCATTTAGATGAATTTTATTACAAGGCTTCCAAAGGTGCAAGGGAGAGACTATATCTTTGTGGTGTGGATGGGCTAGCCAAATTTGCACACCTCATTGCTAAATCTTCCAACTAGATAATAGCATAAGTAGCAGAGGCATTTTTTGAGAGATCTTTAGATTGCATGGGGTTCCCAAGCATATTGTCATTAACTGAGATAGTAGATTCCTCATTGTGTTTTGGAAGGAACTATTTAGATTGGTCGATAATAAATTAACCTCAAGCACTAGTTACCATTGATAGATAGATGACCAAATGGATATTGTTAACAAATGGGTGGAAGGTTATTTGAGGAACTATGTCAGTCATCATAAGACATGGATTAGGTGGTTGCACTTGGGAGAGTACTACTACAACACTACTTACCATATGTTTGCTGGTGTGACTCCTTTCAAGGCACTATATGGATATGATACTCCCTCATTTATTGAGATGGAATTAGGAGAAAACAAGGCACCAAAGGAAAAGGATTAGTTGTAACAAAGTCAAGATATTCTTATAACCCTTAAAGAGAACTTGCAAATGGCCCAAAATCAATAGAAGATATATGCAGATCGTGACACTATGGAATGCAGTTTCTAGGAAGGGGACCTTGTCTTCCTGAGGCTTCAGTCGTATAGGAAATTCTCCTTAAATAATTCTAATGGATCTAAGAAATTAAAGCCCTAGCTCTATGGGCCTTACAAGGTGATGCAAAATTTTGGGGAAGTGACTTAAGAATTGGAGCTACCGGAAGGAAGTAAGATTCGCAATGTCTTCCATGTATCTTGCCTAAGAAACATATTTGGGCAACATGTAAAGGCAATATCAACACTTCCACCATTAGATGAGGAGGGGAAATTGATCCTCATTATATAGGTAATCATGAATTCAAGAGAATTGAAGTTGAGGTGTAAAATTATCAAGGACTACTTAATCTGTGTGAAGGGCCTACTGGTAGAATATGCCACATGGGAAGGTGAACAATTATTATAGCATCCTAGCTTGCAGTTGCTTTAGGAAAACCAAATTCAAGAAGGGAGGACGGTAATATACCTTGCTAATACATAGCAACGGAGAGAGTTGAAGTCATATCATACCACGATTCCCATAGGTTATTAGAAAAAAAAAAACCAAGGTTAATAGGTTAATTAATAGATATTATCTTGATAATTAAATAAAATGTGGTAAATTCACTTTAGAAAAATAATTGACCCATGGTAGTATTATGCCACCTAAGGTATTTTGGAAAAGGAAAAGTTATAAAATAATAGGAAACTTGAGGAAAAGGGGTATGTGATATTTTATTTGTGAATTGACAAGGAGCTCAAGTAGCTACCTATGAGGGAGAAACCCTAAAATATTCTTAGTTTCAGTGTTGAAATACACATCCTAGTTAGTGGCGCTAGTTTTAGTGGTTGAACAACCACCATAGATAATCAGGATATTGATCATCTGCAAAAGTCAAAATTGATTTCTCAAGGAGGTCGATTTACCAATTCAAGAGGACATTGAATTTCCAATTTTAGGAGGAGGTCGAATTATCTATTCAAAGAGGCCAAATTACTAGTTTCATGAGGGGTTCAAATTGTCTCATTGGGGATGCCAAAAATTGCTAGTTACAAAGGGAGACCAAATTATTTATCCATGGAGGTTGAGTTTTAGTTCTAGGAGAAGGCTGAATTGATTATTAAAAGGTACCAAATTTTGTAGCAACCAAACTAGTTTTCCAAGAGGGTTGAGTGATATAAATTTAGAGGATCTGAATTTTGGCATATAGGAGGGCCAAATTTCCAAATTAGAGAGGTTGAGTTGCTATATGCCAGAGGGAAAAATTTAGGAGGTTTGAAGAATTATTTTCCAAAAGGGTCGAATTGTCTTATTAGGAGGGTCAAATTACATAAACTAGGAAGTCAAATTGCCATCTTGTGGAGGGGTCGATTTGCAGAATCAAGCAGCTAGGGATCGAGCATATTTTTCTAGGTTATTTACTCAAACTATTGATGGAATTTCCTCTTCGAAGTTATTAATAGAATTATTGGGGTTTTGTAGTCAATCTTATCTATAATTTCTATGGTTCCAAGTTGCATTTTTCATTAATATTTTTGGAAAAAATGATGTTCTAATATATGAAGACATTCTTTGGGAATTCAATTCAATAAATAAAAAGGAACATTACAACTGCTTAGGTAGGCCATGACACCACCATCTAAACTCACTTTCTCATGGAAATTGAAGGGTGTCTGAGACCACCTTCCTTCACAAATAGTCAAATGGAAAAAATCCTTCTACACACTAAGCCTAGAACTTCCATGAATTCTATAGATTCCTTCCTAGCTAGTTTTAATTACACAATTAATATGATTCACTACTTATACAATCATTTGGAGCACTCCCTTCTCAAAGTTTACTCCCTTTCCTAGCCAACATCAAATTCTAAACCATTTTTTCCCATGTTAGGTTTAGGCTTTCTTTCTCAATTTTAGCATTCAACTTCAAATTTTAACATGCCTAGTTAGTTAGTAATTGATCAAGCTTGTGTTTAGTTCCTTTCGAGCTATTTTTGGCAGCCCTATTGTGTTTTTTGTGCCTATATAAATAAGAGCAACTACCCACTCATGGTTTTCATTATGTTTTCTCATGGGTAGTCCTAGAACCTCTAAACTCTCTTATTGCACCTCCAATATGATCTACACACTCCACATTCATGGAAGAACGATCCATGTGATCCTTACATGCACCTTATTCTCCTTAGGTCCCGAGAAGACTCACAATTTTTATTTTACAGAAAAAGAAATTCATGGGTAAAGGAGGAAAGTCATGGTGGTTATTAGTTGTCACTTTCAACTATCACAACCACCTATCCCACACCTTCATAAATGTAGTTGGTTGGTTGCACAACTACCCAGGTTTATCTTAATAATCATTTTCCTGGGAAAATGAAAAAGAGAGGGAAATAATTTTGAGTTTAAATTTGGCAATGTGGTAATATGGATTTTGGTGAAGGTTAATTACAAGGAAGACATAATCCCCCAACCCCTTCACCAGCTCCCACTCACGGTATGATGGCTAGTACTAATGCTCCACCCTTCAGTTAGTTGTTTAAAGAATTTCCATTGATCAACAAAACATGCTTACATCTTTTTTAATCTGTTCATCCTCATTTTTAAAATTGACAAATATCTTTGTTGCAACTCACAATGATACTAAGCCATATTTATACTTACATAATTGGGGAAACAAGGTGTTACAGTACATAACAAGGACCTTGGTTGCACATTGTTATTCAAATTTTGAGAAACTAGTCAAACTACAGGACTTGCGTGTCTTAGGCCCCAAGAACTAAAATGGTTGTGATGAAATCAATAAATAAGAAAAACTATTATGAATAGTAACTATCCCAAGTGTATGATTATATTAACTAATTAATAAAAGAGTGGAAGTTATTAGTGTGTGAGGATATATCAAGTGAATTGGTGAACAATTAAAACCTACAACAAACTGCATCAGTGTAATAAAGGTATTGAGTGTGAAACCATCTGTTAGCCTCCTGCTGTAGCAGGTTACTCATATTTCATGATTGACATTTTTACAGGCCAAATATGTCATACTTTGCATGCTGCAACGCTCCATATTTGCTAACAAACACTAAAGAAAGAGGCCATGAAAGTTTGCTAGTCAAAGTTCATCTGCTGCATTCCAATTTTGAAGAGTTATTCCATTTTTGTATAATTCTCAGCTAAAGGGAGGTCCAAACAGCTTAATCTTGGTCTCCCTAGGTTTCAATTTCCTGTTTTAGAATATAGAGAATGAATAATCTGTCCAAACAGCTCAATCTTGGCAGATTCTTAGATAGGTAGAGAA